>VWZS01004055.1:556270-685696 GCA_013397075.1 Rhabdornis inornatus
AAAAAGGAACAAAGGTGATCCTTCACCCAGTAATCTTTAAGACTATATAAGGATGTCCTTGTCAGTTGTGCCAACACAGGAATCTCAATGGACCCCAGGTTTAAGAGACTTATCTGTGAAAAAAGCACAGATAGGCAGATAAAAGCCAGGCATTTTTCTATGCCAGTCCAGGTGTGGAGACAAAAAACTGGAAGGGTCAAAACACTTCATCAACAGCTTTTGAATGACAACAGAGGAGTTGTTTCCCCAGTAAAAGAGCTGTGGAAAGTCCACAGACTGAGCTGCCAAGTTCCAGCTGTCCTGAGAGAGAGAAAGGCAACAGCAGCACGGGAACTGATCTCTCTGCCAGGAACTTCAGCCAGTTTCTGCCCCTGCAGGCTGAGGTTTTTGGTTCAGTAGCAGTGCAACTATACCTGTGCAGCTTTGGGTTCTCCTGCAATTCCAATGGAGTGATGCAAAGGGCAAATGGCTCCAGCTACCAATTATTTCCCTTAATTTGCCACGCACAAAGGTACATCAAATTGTAATTGGGGTACTGAGGGGGCATAAATCCTAAGAAGGTGTGATGGATGCACTCAACCCCCTTATCCAAACTAGCAATGCTGTGGAACGGGCTCCAAAGGAGATAAAGCTTGAGCTGTAGCTGGGCCAAGAACACCTCCAGAAAACTCACAAAGGGGCAGAGTAACCCAGCAAGCATTGATGCATATGAGCTTGGAACACCAATCATGTGATTAATACATGAATAGCATGTGGCTTTTCCAGGACTGTTTTTCATGGACCTGAATGTGGTCAGGATGGAAATTTATGGATGAATAAACCAAATTATCCTGTGATACTATAAACAGTGGTCCTAAGTGAGGCCCTTTGAGTTCTCCTGGACTGCAGAGGGCTATGCCAGCACCTCCCTCTTAGCAGAATATCACTCACTATTTGTGCTCTATATCCAAAGCCTCACAAATTCTCACTTTTACGAAGTTAAAAGGACCATTGCCAAAATCTGACAATGAAGCCTGGGCCATGATTTTTAGTCATTAGACTCTAGATATTTCAAATTTAAAAGAGTAGTTTTGGAACAATTCCTCTTCAGTCACTCATCTCAAGTTAGATGCACTGCTTTGCCCTTTGATGTAGGGCCCCATAAGGAATTAAGAGTTCCAGCATCTTCTGAGAGCCCTGGTAGTACAAGTGGCAAGGAGCATTGACTACCTGATGAATGTCTTCTGATGATATTACAGAAATATTAATACTTGTCTAGTTTTTCCTACATGGAAGCTTCATATATTTTGGAAGCCTTCCTTTGGCTCAAAAGCCATCCCAGTGAGCATACTCCCTGTGGAATTGCTGCAAATTTTTGCTCAAATATAGACTGCTCATCACTACTTCTTTTTCAATGCTTTATCTCTGGGTTGGACTAGAGACGTAATTTTACATCAAAAAAGATCTGCAGGAAAAGCAGATAGTGGAAGGAAAATACCACTTAGCCTTCATAAGAAGGAATCCAAGTACATACAGTACAATGGAAAATTATAATTTTTTAGATCAGTCTGCTTGAGAAGGAACTGGAGAGATCATTAAAATCACCTCTGTAGTTCTTTGATCACTGGTGTTATCTGCATTTCAAAAGGAGCAAGTTTGACAGAGCTTATGGCAATTCTCTACTCCTACCCTGTAGCAGTCTGGTTCCCTGTTATCACACTGCCTCCTTCCTGACCCTTCCCAAAGCCACAGATTTCTCCTTTTGCACAATAAAGATTAACCTCCAAAAGTGAAGCACATTTATAATTCAGGATTGCTTAAGAGCAAGCTGGCATGAGTTGGCTCAGTAAGAAGACACCTCAGAATCAGGCCCTTGTAGCTTATCCTCCATTTCAGTGCTGTCATTGTGCTCACCTAGATCAAGCTGACCACCACTAAATACAAAGTGAGATCACGATGTATAACTTGATATTCCATGTGTATCTTCCCCTCTCCCATACACACCAGAATTTATTCCTAGGGCAGGAAGCAAGAGTTTAAATTGATCTGCTCACACTTGTACCTCTCTGGGCTTCCTGCTGTATTATTTTTTTTTTAGAAGTCCCAACGATCAAGTACTTTGCCTGCAAGTTCAAACAATTCTTGCATATATTCCACTGAATTTCATCAGTAGGTGGGGACAGCTTGTCTACAGCATTGTTTCCTTCTCATTCCTCTTGTTTTTCCTCTAGTGTCTTAATGAAGCACTGCTGATGGCACATTGTGTGAGCATCTTCCTTCAGTCCCATTTCTGTGCTAAGACTCTTTCACAAAGATTCATGTCTGCTGTGATTCTCAGTCTCTCTGCCTCAGGATGCAAAAATTCCTAGTAAAGGCAAAGGTCAAGAGGACTGACCTAGGCTAGAGAGACAGGCTGACAACCACTGTTGGCCGGACTCTTACAAGGAGATAAGCTAATGGGACCAAAGAGAACGGTATTTTTGACCCTAGAATAACAGTTCCACCATCAGCAATACTCGAAGGAGGTGGTAACTTAAGGGGAACATGAGTGGGAGGGGAAGGAGTTTTGAATTATGAGTTATTAAACTGCGACCCAGAGCAGACAGATCTGGAATGTCTGAGAACTGCTACCAATGTGGTCCTTTCCCAAAACCAGGCAGAATTTGGCTCTGCTTGTAGAGGCTAATGAAGGCTGCACTTTCAGTCAGTCTGCTACAGGAGTAGCTGACATGCCCTGCTTTGTTTTCTTTCCTTACCGTGGACACTGATTCCTGCCAAGGACACCCTCCCCACTCTATCCAAAGGTGCATGGCATGCCCTAGAGGTACCAAAACATTAAACTCCAGAAAAACCCAGGCTGTGCTCTAAGGTAGATGAACCCTAGATAGCAAGAACCACTGGGTTGTAATACGGGCTAAGCTTTATCTCCCAAAAATGTTTAATCTGATTAATTGCTTTCTGAAGAGAGTAGCAAGGAGTGGAAGTGACAGCATTAGGGAGGACTTTCATACCAATACAAGAGATAGCAACTAATGTTCTTAAGAACAATTTTTTGAAGGTATCTATTTCAAATCATGACCTTGTTAATCAGATAATACATTGACAGATATATGAGAGAACTCTGAGAGTCACAGGTGTTATATCTCCAATAGCTTTTCTAGTTACAAGAACAGTGGAATGATTCATCTTATTACACATAAGATCATTGAATTTTTAGGGCTGGTCTAGCTAGGTGGAAGAGGAAGGGAAAAAAAGCTGTAGCGAGCTGGTTAAGTTAAATCCAAGTAAAATGCTGAATTTAAAATTAATGTGCACTGTCTAGCTCAATTATTTTATTAATAAAACTGCCTATTTTCTTTAAATCTACTACTCAATGCCCTTAACTTTCAGCACTGTATTTCCATGGGGGTTCTTCCCGTATAGCTTGACATTTAAAAAGACTTCAGTAGCAGGTGTCTTTTGTTGCTAATTTCTAACTGGGTGTTTACATCAAGCTGTCAGTGCCCTTCAGGACAATTAAATCTCACGCCAGGGGGTCCTGAAGATTTATGCCTAGTGATTCTGCAGAGCACTGAGGTGCCCAGATCAAGTTCTCCAATCAGAACACAGCAGAATTTTCAAGACACATAGGTATTTCAGCCTACTTCATAGCAGCACTTTAAGACACGTAACACATTTTACTAGAAGGATGTGACTGGAGAAGTGTCAGAAGGTTGAGAGATTTGCCCAAAGTCAGAGGACAACCTGGGCACAGTTGATCTGCAGACTGCCCACACAAGTTAATCCCTGGCAAGGCTGTATTCACATGTAAAGGACTGCTCCCCCAAGTGGCACTGCTCACATACGAGGCCTCTCCTGCACTTAGAGTGGAGAGGCAGGAATGCTGCTGGCAGGATATTAAACTGTTTGGGTCCTGGCCTCCCACAATGCTCAGCTGTGATTACTCCCACCAGCGCAAGTAGAGCCAGGCCTCTTTCTGAGCCAAAACCCACAGAGAAAAGGAGCAGCCCTCCTAGTGCCAGCCTGGTCAAGAAGAAGCGTGAGCCTAGGGAAAGAGCTTGCCAGGCTGTTACAAGGGACTCCTCTTCAGAAGAAAGAACTCCTCTTCATCTCAGAACAGACCAAACCAGCTTTTTTAAAAACGCCAACTGCCTCTCTATAATAAATTCCCATCCAGAAGCTAAGTTCTTTTTCCTGAGTGCCTTATTCATAGTGAGCAGTAGCACAGCAGCAGACAGAGGCCATTAGAGAGCTATTATATTTTACTGCTAGGCAATCACTGATTGCACACTGAACAACTAATATCAAAAAAGTTCATACTAACAGCTGTTGGAAGGAAACGTCATGGTCACGGTGTCTAGACATTGTCAGGATGCCCTAAATCAGATTGCAAATGCAGGTCAGCACTGTAGTAACAAAAGTCTTAACGAAATTGCTAAAATGTTGGCTTGCCCTTAAAGGGCTTCAGCAACAGCCAGTCTGCCAACACCCTAAGCACAGCTCAGGTCACACGGCTTTGGGGATTGCCAGCAGAAATGCACACTGAAAAACTCAAGAACAGGAGCTCCACGGCTTCAGTGATAGCTGGCCATGGCACTCTGGCCATGGCACTCTGGCCTTGGCATGGGCACAAAGAGGGTAAAATTTGAAAGGCTGAGAGTTTGCCTCCTTCTTGTTCCTGTGGAACGAAGGCCTCTTCTGCAAGGGGTCCTCGTGGAGGGGAACTACTGCCATCACTGCCCCTCCAAACAGGTTTCCACCCTTCTTCCCCATGGGCCCTAAAGCCAACCAAGGTACATTGTGAAAAGGAGGGGACAGCCCTGGCAACCCCACTGCTGAGTGTGGCTAGAATCCCCCAAGCTGTTTCCATGCGTGGTTACTGCAGGAGTCATCCTGACTCACAGCTCCCCTTCATTAAATATGACAAAGGGTATTGGAAAGAGGCAAGGTGGCACTGGACCACACAAGCGAGAACAAGTGCTGTAACAGGGATAAAAACAGAGATTGAAAAGGTTTCATGAGCTGATAACAGTGCACACAACTCCCTTTCTCTCGTGCTGTGCCACCTGTGGGGCTGCCAGCCAAAGAGTGGTTCCTCAGGGGCTGGGAGCAAAGCACAAGGATGGCTGCTGGCACCACATCACTCAGCAGAGACCAGCCATCTGCACACAGCCAGGCAGCCACTACAAGTGTGTAATAGCTACCTGCAGGGAGGGATTTTCCTCCAGGGAATTTGTCTTGCAGTCTGCTTTACAAGACTTACCTGCAGTAGGAAGCAAACACACTGAAAGATTTCAGACAGCTGTGGGGAATTAATAGGTGTCGGAGTTTGCCAAGTCTTTGTTTATTACAAAGCAAAGTTCAGCGGTGAGCTCCTCCCTCTCCCAGTTGAAAGCACAGTGATGCTGAGTGGTGGTCAGAAACACCTACATGTCAGCCCAGAGCCACACAAAGCTCTTTCACAGGGTTTGGAGGTTCAACAGGGCCTGTGGAGTCACTGTTTAACTCATTTTTCAACCACTGTAACCATGTAAAACGGCACCGCAGTGCACAGAAAAAATCCTGTACACAGAATGTCTTTTTCTAAAATACAGCACTTGAGCACCCCATCCTGTTGTGCTTGGTGGGCTGCATAAACACAGACTAGAAGGAGCCAAAGGAGAACAGCGGCCTTTGACAGAGAAGCTTTATGATATATAAGCTCCTTTTCACACATTACACAAATGTTATAAAGAAAAAGACAACACTTGTAATATCAAGGATCTTTAACCTAGGCCAAGAACCTACTTGCAGGTCTCTGATACCTGGTGTCATAGTGCTATGTACAAGAACTGCAGATGAATGAAATCACTGTATCACACTTCATGTTAACAAATCTAAAGAAACTTCTGGTGTGCAACTGTATAATTGTTCCTATTCCACAACCCCAATCCTTAACATCTTTTCAGTTTTCCTTCTCTTATTTAAATGAATAAATGACCCTCCTAAATTGCATCGCATCAATTCAGAACAGGGTGTATCCAAACTTAACTAACAAGTTACTTTGGCAACCTTAAGTTCACCTGCAACAGCAGTACATAAAAGACTGTTCCTGCCAGCTAAAATTTCTACAGTAGCTATGAAAACCATCAGCTGCTGCAGCTGCATTTCTAGAACATTGAAGACCACAACTCCATTGTAAATGAAATGTCACCAAATAGTGAAAATCATTATAATCAACTCTGCTGGGCCTGTTGCTTATTCATTGTGCTTTAGTTGCACACAAAACAGAATAAGCTGGTTTCCTCTGCTATGGATCCACATAATTTCTGCCTGGAAGTCAAAGTTCCAGCATTAGCATGGACTCTTGTTTTCTACACCTATGGAATCAGCCATTAAGAATTTCATTTATTTAGTCTCCTGGCACATCAACATGACTTCCTTTAATGACTTCTCCATGAAAGTACCACCCACAGCAACAATTAAAACCTACTGAACACATAAGTTTTGGAAAAACCTGGGTTGCAGAAGAAGATACCAAGCACCGTTGTGTTTTATTACCGTTCAGAGAGGGGAAAGAAGAAGATTTTTTGACAGGAATAAATAGAATTGCAAGAGGACATTACAGGCCATAACAATTGAAAAACAGTTTTCCTCCTATCCCCACCAAGTCACCTGAATATCTGGCTTCTTTTTACAATACAAACTTCTGTTAGTGGAATGTTGCTGTTCTGGGAAGTCAACCTCATGCACAGCTCTGCCAGAAAGGCTGGCAATAGTTATTTGTGACACACAGAGTTGATGATCACTCAAAAAGAAAGTGGTGTTTGGGGTTTTTTCCTGTTTCTGAAAGGCAGCAAAATAGAACAGTTCAAGGACCTTTCTGACATTTTTTTTATCTTCTGCTGGTGAGGAAATTACCTAATATCCTCGAATGACATTTTAATAAGAAATGCAGTCAAGTGTCAGAGGGAGTAGTGAACTGTGCTGTCTCTAAAGACAGGCTGGCATCTGAAACTATTTTTAAATACCTTGAAAACAGAGCTACTTTAGTTTTACCTTTAGATTGCCAGGTCAAGTGATGAAATTTAAGCCCTTACTAATAAAATGGAATAAAAAGTGTTTAATGCTGTTTGATTAAATAAAATTTAATTATCTAGAGGCTATCTGGTTACTTTTGAATAATCAGTCATACATAATCGTAATTAAAGACTATACTCAGGTGAGGTTGATTAAATTGATTAAGGTCAAGGATCATTACCATTTCCTAACTTCTGAGAATGTGATTTTGTACACTTAGTCATCTTTGATTTGGGGACATTTACATATATATATATATATATATATATGTATGTGCGTGTGTATATATATATACACACATATACACACACATACATACACACATATAGACTTATCATTATTTCCTCACAGCTTTCATGTAGTTTACCTATGTGAACAACAACAACAACCAAAAAACTCTTAGAAAGCCGGAATCAGTAGTAGGTAAATAATAGTCTCCCTCCTTTTCTAAGAATTTTGTTCCATCCTCTATGCTCTCCCATCCTCTTTCCATATATTCACGGTCATTTTCTGTTCACATTTTTATCCTCTTCTTCCCTCTTGCTTTCTAATAATGGCTTCTCATTTCTCATTCTATATATCCTATTTTCCTTTCCTCATTCAGTCAAGATTTCACACCCCCCCTTCTCAAACATGCAGACTTCTTCACCTTTTCCACCAGGCCAGGTACCTATGTTTATGCAACAATTTAGGATTGTTCAAAACATGGTTTCTGTCTGATGGTACCATTGGACGTCAGATTGTATTGTGTGCTTATAAGATGGACAGTAAACTCTATAAATTCAGACTACATTTAACCTGTGGCATACATTGCTAAGATCACTTGTACAGCCATGACATCGGCAGCATTGAGTTATTAGGATTGCGATGTTTACACAAAGAGAATCCCAGCAAATAAAAAAAAATAAAGGTGTTTCTGCAGTAATACATGATTATAACTGATACAAAACACATACCCCATTAATTAGAGCTTTAAAATGAAAGCTTCAAAATTAAAGACCAATTATTTCTTTTCTAGCTATACCTCCTCCTGAAGTGACTCCCAATCCTCTACAAAGATCATTTCAGCGGAAGTGGGAATTACACTTGAACACGATGGCTCCAAAGCAGCAAAATTTGATCACTCACACACACAGACTGTTACATTAGCCACGGAATTTTGAAAAATTTCTACTCCATCTTATTCAGTAAATTAATGCCAAAGAGCTGGGCTGTGCAAGAGGTGATTACACTGTGGAAGACACGATGTTCAACAGTAACTACAGTACCGATACGTTGAAACAACAGTACAGAAAAAAATACATGACATCTTGACAGTTTAACCATAAAGTCACTTCTTATACCAGAGGAAAATGACAAGCAATGATGATTACAAAAGCAGTTAAAGACTGGAGTTATGCTATTGGAAATATTTAAAAAAAACAAAATAAAAAACCTGATCACTTTTACTTCCAAAACCCAGTCCATTATAAGATTTAGAAAGATTTTGTGAAAGATAGTGTCAAGAACTTGAGACTTGCATTTAGTAAAATCATTAAACATTTGACACACGTGTTTGAGTTCAGGCTTTTAAAATAATTATTGAGCAAAAGATTTGGGGCAGATGAACTGCAAAGAACTTGTCTCAATTTGCTTTTTTTCCCCACTAGTTCCAGGGACTTGAAATGAAAATAAAGGTGGGGAGCTAAGCAAGCATTCTCACTTAGGAAAGTTGCTTCTGAAAATAGATTGTGCGTTTTATTTACTTTTTTTAAAAGGATTGCTCAGTGTCTTGGCATTCATAGCTGCATTCTTACTGGATCATCCCTGTATAACAAGACATCTGAGCACAGTCCTGGGAACAAAGTCCTGATCAATAATCGCAGTTCTGTGCTGATTTCCCCTGCAGGAAGACATTTCTTCTGCAATGATTTTCTTATCCACAAAAAGTAGACACAACACATAGATCCATGGGTAGGCAAAGCCTTTTCCTGAAGTCCTTTAATTAGTGTTTGTGAAGTGCTCCGAAGGCAAGCTCTCAGAGAGAAAACCATTATCAGCAGCAGCATCTTTCATTTGACATGCTCATTTAGCTCACTAGAAATTACAGAACAGCACTGTTGCAGCCGACCCCGAAGGCAGGGCTGAAGGTGGATGCTCCTCAGCCCATCTATCTTTCTCTCAGTATAATTAATCACCATCTGGTCTGATCTCAGTCAATAGCCAGCAAGGAGGTACTTGCACTAATCACAGTTAATATAATCATACCTGCACAATTAGAAAGTTAAAACGAGTACAAAGAAAAACAAGATTTAACTTGTAAAGCTAAAAATTTGGGCATTTTAAGTGTCAAGCAGCCTGATCAGAAACAATGCCCGCAGTGAGTCAACAGTGTACATATCAGCCAGGCACAGGACTGGCCAGTGCTCAGTGCTTAGGAGCTCTATGTGGTCTGTATTTATGTTTGTTTACAGTGCAGAGAGGCAGCAGCAGCTAACAGCTTGGCAGGAGCATTGCTTCACACCTTTCACAATTGTATTTTGGACTGCTGAACACAACAAGAAACTGATACCTCAACACCCTGTGGAACACTGAATAAAACCTGAAAGTGCAGCGTGAGGTGATGACTGGTATCTTCTGCCAAGAAGCCTAGAAACTTGCTTATCAGTTAGTACTAATAAATCAAATATTTGAGTAACATAAATTCAGATGTGTACAACGACTCTCCTCTCCCACCCCTCTTTGTTTTTGCATTGAAACAGAGACCTCAGGCAGGTTGTACTTTCCCAACTTTTCTTTGTCCGTATTCGGACAACAGGTACTTTGTTAAAACACTTCCTGAAGTTTGTTCTCATTAAGTTACCAACAGAAGCACCGAGCAAAATGTAGCACTACAACCTAACACCTCTAAGAACACTCCACAGGTTACAAAAGAAGTGAAACAGGTATGTAGTGAACTTTAAAAAAACACTTTAACACTTCTCCCTCACACTTTTTGAAACATCCTTTGCATGATCGAATATACTTTGAGCCTCAAGAAGTCTTATGACACAGCTCTGAGACCTCCCATATATGATTTCCTGTGATCCTAATTTCATCTAGGTATACAATGGCAACTTATAATTGATAAATTACATATAAGAATTTCTGTTGATTTCTACACAACCCTTGGGTAAATAAAAAGAACAAAACCAAAAATAAAACAAACAAAGCTTGTGAACTTAATCATCACATAAGTTCATAGCTACACTAATAATTGTACAACTGAAGAGTAAACCAACTGATAGCTGTTGGTACCATCTTTGTAATTAAAGTTGGCTAAAAAACAAAAAAGTCTGCTATTTTCTAATCATACAGCAACTGCTTCAGAGCCAAATCAGCCTCACTACTAGAAAACAATTTCTGTTGCCTGATGAGAAGTTAAGGCAGGTGGATACATGGTGTTTGCATGGGACACAAAACGCCACAGCAAGAGCAGGAAAACTTAAAAGTTTTAACATGCAGAAGACAGCACAGTTGGGCATCAAACCTCTGCAATCAAGATTCCACAGCATAATTTGCAAGTTATCAGTCCACTGGGACACCACTGCAGCACTGGCATTATTCAAGGGAGCAGCAGAATTCAGCTGCAGGTGGTTTAGCTTGTGCATTTCTAGACCTGACCACAACCACATTCTGAGCCACAAAGACGTTTCAGCAAAGAACTTTCTTAAACCCTCTCATTACCACTTATAGTTGATTAGTAGCAAACCAAAGTGGTTTAGCTAGAAAAAGTAAGCTTTAAAAAAAGGTGCTTTAGTAGAGCATAATACTGGAACAGTTAAATTTCCTGTACTTTTATAGTTTTCCCCATTTTGTTTTCTCCTTAGATTACATTTATTTCTAATGTAAATACAGAAGCCTAGGACAAAGTTTACTGCAAGCTCTCATTGTTTTTAACAAGCTTCTTTCCTAATTGATAAGAGTATTTTAAATGCAGTTATGCAGAGGATAAAGTTAGTTTTACTTGTACATGTAAAACATAACCAGTATTTTCCAGCAATGTATGTGGTACAACTTAAACAGATATGAATTACATAGGATTTGCAAAGAGTCTGTTCTAAGTGGCAGAAGTGTGTTGACTTCAAAGAACATGTTTTTGATCTCTCCATTCTGAAGCTATGCTTTCACTACCAAGTAACATGCTTTAAGAACCCTATTTTTTTCAAAGCTACTTTAAAAGCTCTTGTTAGCTAGAGTATTAGCAAGAGCAGGCTATCTGAGCTTCAGTTATGTGTACCTTCTAAATGCTTTATAAGGTATTCCCCTTCAAAGGCCATACTTACCACTGATAGGAAGAAAACTGTTCAGAGCTGCCATGGTCCTTTACAAGGGTCAGAAGAAATCATGAAAATAAAAAGGTCATTATTGATTCAAAACCTTTACTGCCAGATAGGCATTTTTTTTCTCCATATGCTTCTTGCATAGAAAGCATTTAAAGCATTTCCTTTGCACAATATTCCTGCTTCTTCAAACTTTTTTGTATTGATTTACCACTCTGCTGGCATCCCAAGGCAGGTTACTTGAACCATACACCCTGCACCAAGCAATGCCTGCTCACCCTTGCCCCTCTCAGGGCCATCCCACCTGACCCCAGCAGCAGTCCCTCCAGGTGCACCCAGTAACCTCCACCCAGGCAGCCCAGACTGCTATTAGTCCTGCTCTCCATCCCAGTATATTATACTGAAGTCCACAGTAAGCTAAATATAAAGAGGAAGAGAATGCTTTTTTGTTTTGTTAAAATAAAGCTCCTGCTTTTACCAGCTCAGAGCTGCTAATGTTCAGGTCAGATTCCCTGCTCCTTGCAAAATTTTCATTACTCTGAATGCTATTCCTTTTCTTTTAATAGTGCATTGAGGAATCACATTTTTTCATAATGGGAAAAAAGGGAACTTCAACTGAATTGGCTTAATTTATTAATCTCACTATTAAGCTACTAGCAAATTAATTTGCAGTGTTTCAATTAATATAGTCTAAGGAGGGATGGGAGACGAGAGTCATACAGCCAAATGTTTGACTCATTAGTACCAACTGATAAGCAAGTTTCTAGGCTTCTAGCCCAGCTGTAAAACCTATCACATAATCATGGAATGGGTCAGGTTGGAAGGGACCACAGTGGGCCAAACACTCTACTCAAGCAGAGCCATTCTAGAGCACATGGCACAGGACTGTGTCCAGACGCTTCTTGAATATCTCCGGTGAGACTAGATCTCTAGGTATGCCAGAGTTATCCTCTCCAGTTTGGTTACTCATATTCAGGTGGCATTTCCTATCTATCAGTAACTGCCTGTTGCCTCTTGTCCTATTTCTTGGCACCACTGAGAAGAGCCAGTGAGGGAGATTCCACAGCCTCTCTGCGTGATTTGTTCCATTGCTCCTGCAAAGAAGTCAGTGACAAACTTATATGAAAAATCAAACCCAGGAGATTAAGTTTGAAACTGATGATCATAAAAGCGTTCTCTTTCTCGTGTTCTTTCTCTCTCAGTCTCCTCTCTTCTCCAGCACATTCCTATCCAGATGTGTCTAGATTTTCTGTTTCACATGATATAAGAGGGCCTTAGTTAAAGAGAAACTTCCAGCAAAACAAGAGCTCATATTTTGTACTATGCCTCTCTGCCCTTCTCCACACTGCCACTGGATCAAAGCAAGTCACCTAGTTTTGGGTCACTTTCAAAAGCAAGACAGGTCTTTCTCCTTCTTTACTGGTACCCTTCTCAAGCATTGTTTGCTTGTTCCCCAGGTTTAACTGTAACTTCCACTCCCCTCCATCCTCTCACACCCTCAGTGTGCCATTATAGAGGGTCACCATGGAAACAGCTTGCAGGGAGATCGCTGTGCTAATTGTTGAAGATATCTTGATTTTTGTTAATCTCATACAACAATTTGGCACTTAAAAATTTATCAGCACACTAACCTACAGCAAGAACTCCTGTGCCCTGTCCCACTCCAGTTTGTACTCCCACAGCTCCAGCATCCTCAGGACATATGCTGACTTGGTTTTGAAGGACTAGAGACACTTTGGCAGTTGAGGAGTCACCACCAGTGGGAGAAATGCTGAGATAAATGAACTGAAAAGAGCTCTGTATGGCTGCCTGTCTCTCAGATAGCAAATTAACTCTGGGTTGGGACAAACCAGGTCTCAACACTGAGGAAGCAGTACTTTGTGTTTGAGCTACTTCTTCAGCAGAGGAGCCTAACTCTCCTTAACTCTCCTTATATCAAGAGTAACCTTAATCTTGATACAGAAATTTGATATGTTAAATTTTCAGCCATATATTTCCCCTTAACAAAGAGAAAAAACCAGACATTTATGAGATGTTAGATATATAGAACAAAATGAGAGCAAAATTCAGTGGGTTTCGACCTATAATTCCATTCTACCCTTCCACATTCACTCATTGCATACCAGTAGCTGGCATATACACAACAATGACACAGTGACTGCTTTATATTTATTGTAGACTTTCACAGTGATGGACAGCCACACCAGGTACATGAGGGAGAAAAATGACAATTTAGGGATGCTCTAGTTATGCACTGAAAACAGTGTGTAAAAGTTCCTTCCACCTACTATTTATTCTGTATTTGCTTCCACATACAATCAGTGGTTCCCAATAATTTTTAATTTCACATAAAAGCAACTTATTAGTTAACAATATCATCTTTAGATGACAGCTCTGAGTGCTTAAATGAGTGCTTCCAGATGTTCTGGCTACATGATAAGAAAAGCTCTGGGTGTCAGAAGGCCACGTTCTGATTGCAGACCAACACACCACATGTGAGTGTATCCAACCATTCAAATATTTGCCAATTTGTTTTTCCTCAGACATAATGGAAACCCTAACTGATCACTTATCATTGCAAAATTATTCTACATCCTATGTATTATTTAGGTTTTAAATAAATGTAAATTAAGTGTCGTAAGATCAATTATTACTCCTCATATAGAAATCAGTAAAAATTCATTTTGCCCTTTTCTGAAATTAAAAATAACTTCCCTTCAACTAATCACCATTCTGCAGTTTTCAAAGTCTGTTACTCTTCTTATTGTTTTTGACTTGATATTATGTACTGATGGTGGCACTAAGAGATGTTGCAGGCTGAAAGTCCATTGTCATTTATCTTGTGCACTGCTTGGAGACAGCTACATTTCTTACTGAACTAGTGAATATAAATGGCACTATAAATAGACAGCAAATCCTTTAAATATTTTACTGCTTTGGGGCAGTCTAATAGAAAGTCAAATGCTTTTGATCTTTTTGTCACTTCATTGTTGATTTAGGACGTTTTTCCATCAGATCATGCAGTAACTGTCACAGAGGGGAAATACTACATGCAGAGTTTTTGACCTTAACTATATTAAAAAAATATAGTGCAATATTCTAGAAGAATATAGAAAGAAAATGCAGGTGATAATGACCTGCAATCCCCACATAAATCTTTATCCAAAGAAATGGGAATATTAAATACTTACTTTCTGTAAAGAGGAAGTCAAATCTACACATGCTTAGTCCCATTTTTCTCACAAATATGAGCACAGCAATATGTCTGACTACTTGGTGAAGCAGTTTGCACTTGATTTATGGTCACAGGAAGGTAAGGATGGATTTATTCAACTTCTGTTACTGCTTGTTGTCAGAGCTAGCTTTTCATCTGGGAGGACAGACCTGCTCAGCATCTACAGCCTTCTTCTAGATCCACTCCCAGTGGCAGGAGAAGAGGCAGTTAGTTTTAACATGTTTTGACTGTGAAGGAAATTAGTGTCTAGGTTCATGTATGAATCTGTCCTTCCAGCATCCACCCTAGGAAGCAGGAAATTTTGTTCCTGTCATCAGATCTGTTCCACGTCAGATGCTCTCACCTCTGTGCACAGCCCATATGAAACATGGCTCTGGGATGAGCTGTAGCCTGCAGGCTCAATCTCATTTGCCTCTTGCCCCGTGCTCCTCCAACATCTCACTCCACTCTGTTCCTGTCCCTCTGGCCACCTCCTCCTCCCACTGCCCAGAAGCTGGGGAGCACCTTGTAACTCTCATTTGACGGGAGGAGGAAACTTTTCCTGAAAAAGACAGGCAGAGGCTGTCTCCAGGAAAAGGTGCAACACACTAATTCAGTGGATGGAACTGCAAAGAGAGGGGATGGCAGAGGAGACCCTTCAGGTGAAGATTACCAGGGAGCAATGACAGGCCTTGCCTGGCTAAGTATTTACTTTATTTGCATATACGCTGACTTTACTATTATAACACTGCTATTAATGGTATCTTCTCAATGAAAAAATACTAGAATTTTACTAGCATTAGGAATTCAGCAACTGAGAGATTTGGTTAGTTTTGAGAGCTCTTCTATTAATATTACTTATTATTACTTACAATGTTACTTACAAATTCTATAGGTTCTAACAATGCTGATTATTATCCTTATTTGATAAAATATATGAACTGAAATAATAAAATTGAAGCATGGGGTTAAGCTTCTGTTTGAAGTAAAGGCTCCAGGTGACTGCAAACAAAGCAAGAAACAGAAGTGTTCCACTACAGGTTACAGCAAAACAAGGGAAAACCAGACCCTTGAAATAAGCTCCCTCCCCTCTTGTGCTCTTTCTTTAGACTGGTAAATTCTCACTCAAGCTCTCTGTTCTCTCTAAGCTGGTCACAAACATTCAACAAGTTTAGTGGGAGTAGAATCCATTTCAGCTTCCCAGTTGAACAGGTGACCCTTTTTACTGTGTCCTGTGCCTGGGACCTGTTGAAAACACACTGAAAAAATGGGTGAATATATTGTTATCCCTAATGGGGGACCAAGAAATAAAAGAAGCTTAAGCAGCTACCTAGGAACACAATACATCTTTAATTGGGACATCAGTCAGCAACAAGGACAGCTTTTCAAAACTCCAGTGAGTCAGTGGTCCATTTTCCTTCATAGTTACACAAACCATAGTGATTTAACCCCATGCAATCAAGTAAAAACCTTTTTATGTTTTAATTTTTCTCCCTATGGAAGAGGTTAAAATTAAGCTGTTACGTGGTGGATGTCAAAGAGCAACTAAAAAGTACACGACCTTATTTTTTCATCATCAAAATGTGATGTTGGCTATGATTACTAATTGGAAATATTTAATATTTGTAATGAGATAAAAAACTGTTTTATCACCACTATATTCCCATTTATTTTTTGGCAACTTTATAGAAAAATGCTAACATTCCCCAGCAATTTAGGCTCTCATTCTTACACTTGGGGAGCAATTGTTATAGGTTTCACTGGTGTAGTCAGTATTTCTGAGGTTAAAGATGTTAGATAAGCAAGTTGTAAGATAAAGTTGTAAGATAAGCAAAAGTCTATTTTGACATTTCTATGTTTTCAGCCTTATGCAATTTTATTTTATGTAAAAAACCAAGTTGCCTCTCAAGGAGGAGCTGTAAAGCTACTTCTATTCCTTGCAAGTATGGTAAAAGCCTTTTTTTCTTTAGGAATGGTACATCTTGTTCTCACTAACATACTTGTTGAATAAGTAATTTTCAGCTCAAGGAGAACAAGTGAAAGCAATTTAAGGCAGTCACACTATGGTAAAATACACTCATGTGGCTTGACTATGACAAGGACTGAAAAGATTACAGCTGTTTCTGAATAGTCAGGAGACTTGGATACCAGTTTGGACTTGTATGTCTGAGACATTTAGGGTGTATTTAGGTTTTTTTAACTGAATGGGGGGTAGTGCAGAGACAAGCTGCAGAGGAGCCTCATCTCTTCCTACTTGCAAATTAAACTTCTCTATAAAAAATTGCAGGGCAGGATTGGACCTCAGAGAATTTGTACCAAAAAATAAACTGGAAAATCCTGAGCTGGATGTAACCTTACTTCTTTTCAGAACAGTTCAAACAGTTGTGTAGTTGAGGTCTGCTTTCACACACAAAAAAAAACCCACAAGAATTTATGTGTTTGCCCTCCTCTTGTGTTTGCAATGCAAATTTTAATACAACCCTCAAATAAAAGCATGTGAGAGTGGGAAAACTACCTTACAATGTCCTAATCATTATATGTCAGAAATCTAATAGAATAAATATTTTAAAAGGATATTCACTTTATGCATTAAAGGAAGAAAATATAGTGGGGAATGTATAACATATAAAAAATGCATAACATTAAAGAAGTTGACTCGTAATGTTAACCAAATTTCAATTAAATAAGCACTGAAGATACAGCACTCCACATATAAATAAAAAATACTGGAGTCATTAGGTATTATTCACTGTTTTGTAAGCAGTACTTATCAAAGCTGTTTTACCTCGTGGTGAGGAATGAAACAGGATTTGATAACTGTATTTATATTCTGAGACAACATTATTGATAATAGATAAGATTGGCATATTATATATCTTCACAAGAAAAGGGCAAGGAAAAATATTCAAAAGTTTAAGCAAGGGAAATTCATCCTGCATAAATGGAAAAAAAAAATTCATTTTGTTAATGGTCAGGCTCTGGATTTGAGCCCAGAGAAACTGCATTCAAAACTCAACTAGACAAAGCCCTGGGCACTTCCCTTGTAATTTAAAGTTTACCTGGATTGCACAGGGGGTTAGACTAGATTCTACCAAAGTATGTCCTAATGCTAAATATTAAGTTTTACATTCTGAAAAATAACTGTGTGTTTCTTACATGTATACCCACGCACACAATTTCTCAGTCCTATCCCAGAGACTGACAAATTAAATTATAAATGGAAAGAATAACTTTTCTATTTGGAAACATATCCATACCAATTTAAAAGCAGAGCAAAGATAAGTGTGGCAAAAGCTACACAGAATAAATTAGTTCTGTCTTTACCTAACTATTTGAATTAAATCCAGTGTTTTTCTTCCCAGATTAACAAAAATACAGACCTGAGGAAACATGAAATAGCACATTATATTTCAATATTTTTCTCTCTGCCTTTTCTAATTCACAATTATTATTACAAAAGTTATAGAAGAAGATGCAAGAACTACAGGCAAGAAAAATAATTTCTACCAGCTCTGAATATTTTAAAGTAAAGTAAAACAAACCAGGAGGGAACACAAATAAGGCATTCGCAAATAAGTCAGTCAGAGTGTCTTTCAGATCTTTCCACAGAAAGTTTTTAGAATGGGCTCTCTCTGAGATAATGTCAGCTGTGCAGAAGCCCTCCTTTCTAGACAATCTTACACTGAAATTATTTCCCAAACCATCTATAACAGTGAAACTAAACTTCTCCCTTCACTGGACGTTGATAAATCCTGCTGCCTAGGTGTAAGTTTTCATGGGAATAACAGATACTCTTGACTAAAGATGTGGCCATGCTTTAGTCCCTCATGTAAACTACAGTAATTAATTACAGTTAATTGCTTTTGTAGCTATAGGTGTTTAAAAATCATCACAAGCAACAAGTCTAGTTTAGAAACTGTATGACATGAAAAAACATCCTCCCATGGTAAAGAATAGTAGAAGGATCACATTATACATGGCAGAATGGATCAACACAGGAGAAGGAGGAAAAAAAGAAGTAGCTGCAAATTAAAGCTACGTCACACAGAAAATTAATCTTCCTTTTTCTTATATGCAGCTTTCATGTTTAAAGCTACAAATGCAAAATAAAAGAATACTAAAGCAAACCATTTCTAGAAAAGTAAATAGCCAACATGAAAACAGTCCCCAAGTATTTATGAACATTTACATAAGTAATACATGAAAATAGAAAAGAAAGCAATAAGAATGATTAATAGCACAATCAACTATTAAAAAAAAAGTTTTGGCCCTCTCAGTTACTTTCATCATTAAAACAATTGAAATTATATTGCTTTCAAAAAATAATGCAAGAATATAGTTTGAATGAGAATATAGTCTAAATTATCTCTGAATGAGGTATGTGTTTTATTATTTTCAAAATTAAATCACGTACATGGCATAGAAATCACTTGCATTATTATTTTAAAGAATGGGAAGGTATTATACTTTTTCGACAAAGAATTGTTCTTACATTCTAGACCTTCCTATATTGCCCAGAATGCATAATCTTGTTAATAGGTCTTGCTACTGTCCATCTCTCCATTCAACATTTAAAGTCCCACAATTAAAAAAAAAAACATTTTTGTATTATCTAAATAAGTATTATACACATGACTGAGTTATTGCAAGACTAGGACAACACAACAAACTTGAGCTATGAGGTAGAAGATTCCCTTCTGTCAGAGGAACACAAACAATACTGTGGATTTGAGTTCAGTTCATTAGGTCCCCACCTGACTGTAGCTACTTCCAAAGATGCTTATCAAAATTCTCTGGAATCAGACTGGAGCAACAGGATCCTCTTGAAGATGATTCAGCTTCATTGAAGCACCACAGCCTGGAAGTGCTAACTCTAATTTGGCTGCACAGCCAGCTTACACAACCAGCTTAGACGTAGAAATCCACATTTCAGGTATCTGAAATCAAATTACGTTGTCTTTACTGGCCACAGCTGCACAAATGAGCAGAGTACCTGTTTACATCTTATTCTGTAACAGGCAATTAGGTTTTTTACCCATGCATATGTAAGATTGCACAGGAGTAAGGTACTTCCCCTCTCCTGTGCTACATGACCTACATTAAGCAAGCATTCCTGAGAGACACTTCTGCTACCAGCTAGCTCTATGATTGTTTTATTTTTGATTGAAAATTGGCCGTTGGTATGGACACCTGGCACCACATGACTTGTACCTAATAGGTCACAGAGAAAAAGTAAGGAAAGCATTAATATAAAATTTAGCACCTGAATCACTGGCAGCACTCAATATATCATCTGTTGAAGTGTTAAGAACCAGCTAAGTGCAGCTTAAGGCTCTGATCATATCAATTATTTTACTCCCACCACACAGAATCTTATCAGTCATTCCATACTGTGCCCCATTTTCCAACCAGACATAAAGGAAAAGCATGAAGAAACCACCAGAAGAAACAAAACCAGTCAGTATCAAATGTGTCCAATTTTGCTTTCCTGCTAAACTCCCTTATTTGCTGTTGCATGGGTAAATTGCACTACAGAGCTGATGAGGACAAAAATTCTTAATATGGCATTCTGTACGGTTTGTCTCCTACAGTTTGCAAGCAGTTGGAAAGGACTGACCAGAGTGTTTATGCATTAGTGGTAAAGTACTTTCATGCCAGTGTGTGTTATAAGGTTTGCATAAACATTTTACCTCTCAAAAGTATGAGACGGTGAGCTCTTCTCCAGCACGAGCACAGTTGTGTTTGCACACATATTTTCAATTGTGTATTTCACAAGATTATTAGCAGGCACTGCACAGAAACAATTCATGAACCTACCATGAAATTCAGTTTTAGTAACTTAGTTCATGACTCAAAGTTTACTTCTGTTTAGGAACTAGACATATATTATTTCTGTTTGAATTGGATAAAGGCAAGGTTGGACAGTCTTTGAGGTCCCTTCCAACCCAAACCATTCTGTGACTCTCTGAAGTGTTTCAACAGCATTTTCATTTTTTTCCTTTTAGGAAATAAAAATGCTATAAACATTTGAAATTAATCCCCCTCATTGGATGTACAATACAGGACATTATCCTGCAAGTTGTTAAAATAAAAGTTACTTTTCAGTAGGTTATAGCGCAATTGTGCTCGTTTCATGCTTTATTGAACAATGGTTCATATAATAGTGCATGCAACTAAGAGAGGACTTCTTTTTAGTATCCAGTTGATCTAGAGATACTGCAGATGGATTAAGTTGGTTTAGATATATACCAAAATAATAAAGTAGCTTACATTAATTCAGTATTAAAAAAGCTCCAGCCATATCTTCTGGTGTTAATTAGACACAATCAGTTAAATACATCTTTGTAATTACATCTAAAATTAGCTCAGACCTTGCAGGGAGTCTTCTAAACTTGTCACTCTGTCAAGTTGAAAACATTTACAGCATTCAGAATTTCACTCCATCTTCTGTGACTATTTTAGGAATGTAAGATTTGAACACAAGAGCAGAATTAAATCAATCAGAACACCTGCCAAACTTCAGTTCTCAAAATCTTCATTAATATAAAAAATTGTTTTAAAAATAGTTCAGAATATCAAGCAGACAAGATATTTGCTCATTCTAGTAACTCTCCAATGGACCCAATTTTAAGCTAAGAGATACCTACTAGAGACCAGTATACTGAAATAATATTACAATTCCATTTATCTGAAATGTTTGGAAGGTACACAGGCATTGTTAGAAATCACAGCAGACTACTCCTGTCAGCTGGCAAGAGAGCACAATTTTGATTAGACCATGTGAAACTTTGTTCAAGTCACCCTCAAACTTTGTTTTTTGAAGTGCCGATGTTAGGGACTGCCAGCACAGTAGGGAAAAGCATTTAAAAGGAGTTATCTTACTTTTAGCAATAACTGCACAGTTATTCATACATGAGTGTACATGAGCAGGTAAATAGAGTGTATTTGCAACAGTAGCTTCAACCTTAAGAAACAAATAAAAAGTGTGTGCAGAAAAAATAACTGCTAAGTGATTTTATTATTATTCATATTACAGTATGTTTTTCTTCATGCATAATACCAAGGTGAACTGTATTATTGAAATGCGTGCAACATTTTAGTAACTGTTTACATCTGTAGGTCCAAGATAGCCAGAACATTCTCCTGGGACAAAATATAAGCGTGACATTAGTTAGACAACTTTCTCTCCCTGAGTACTCTTTCATTTCCTAATGGAGACAAATAGTGGTGAATAACTGAAATCTTCTTAACACTGTAGTATATTAAAGAAGGAAAAAAATCGAAATAATTTCATCTCAACTTTAACATTGATTTCCTGAGGAAATTACAAAATTTGTATCTACAATATAAATGAAAAAAAAGAGGGACAGGTTGCATATACCTGAAAAATGGTTTCATGAACTGCTCTGTACATGCAAAGCACAAATAGCCTCTGGCATTAGTGGAAATCAAATGCAGAGATCTCCGTTTCTCTTCCCTTTTTCACTGTACCATCTACTTTTGTAGCAGCCCAACCCTGCCAATGGATTTCATACTGCAGGCATGATTGCACATAACTGTCAGAAGTGGACTGTGACATATATTTTACAGCAGGTAACAGAAAAATAATCAGATTTCTCCAATAATTAGCCAGAAAGCTGGTAGGTGTCTGTACGTGGTTTATTACTTTGCGACTTGGGACACTGCATGTCTAATAAATATACTGAATTAAAAGTTCATCAAAATATTTGTCTATTTAAAAACAGAAGATGCCAACCTTGGAGGCTTTAGACAGAAATTTTACTGGCAGCTTTACAGAATCTTGACACACGTGAATGAAGTCAAACCAGAGGAAAAAAGCAACAGCTGAGCTTTCTGTTTAAGCAGCAGCAAGATTACTGACCTTGCAAAATGTCAGCAAGTGCAGAGATTACTTCATGCACTAGTAGTCCCAGAATTTTGTTTTCACTCCCTCCTTGCTGAAGTTCACACCTCATCCTAATGTTCTCCCAAGATCCCACATGTATGATCTAAGGGGCTGCAGTCACAGACATGCCAGGACAGAACTATAGCAACAGCCTTGTCAAAGACCACGGAAACTACAGTGACTATTCTCATTACACTTGTTATGGTTTAGAGATCTGAGTTCACCATAAGAAATCTGTATCAGGGGATATGGGCTTAGCTTGCACACTGACAGCCTCACCCAACATCCAACTGTTCTGACAGCAGGCAACAGGAAATGCCCAAGAAAGACTGCAAGAAAACAAAGGTATTTATCCCTCCCCATATAGTCATCTGGTCACATAAATAACTTGTGGTTCAAGAAATTCATACATTCACAGAAAGACTCGGGTTGGTAGGGACCTGAAAGATCATCTAGTGAACTTCCTTCATAAATTCTGGGGTTTGAGGTAATATCTTTATCATTTATCAGCTCTTGACAAAGTATCAACAGCTCTTTCTCATCTACGAAGCTTTCTAGTTGCTTTTCTGCATCCATGTAAACACTGGTCTTTACAACACATTGCAGCAGAGCTCCCCAGTTTCACTATATAAGGCACAAAGAAATTTCTCTGCTTTTTTTAATGTATCTCTTTGTAGTTTCATTTTATAACAAAACTGAAGTTTCTGATGAAACCTGATTTCTTGGAAGCAAAACTTGAATGAAAAACCCTAAAGTAATTATTCCCTCTTCATCTTTTCCATGCATTCTTCTCACCTTTCCCTTCCATTCTCCCTTTTCCAGACAGAAAATCCCTGGCCTTTTGCTCTTCCTTTCACTCCCATGGTACTTAAATGGTCTTTGTATCCCAGACACATGGAGTGAGGAGGTCCTATTTGTACTGCAGCACAGGATCCTTAGTTAAGATGGTAAGCTCAGAGGAAATCAGGCACAATTTCACTAGCACCCCATGTCTTTTTGTTGGAAGTATCCCTAGGGTGTAACCATTGATGGTTTGCTCAAATAAAAATTTCTGATTAAGCAAACACTGGGTCTGCAGCATCTTCAGGGCTGGACAGTGTCTTTACCTACTGTGCAGGGTAAATTGTAACTTTTCAGCACAGACAGAACAAACATTTATGAATGGCAGGTGACCATCCAAAAACAACACTGCTTTTTAACTTTCCATGATTGTTCGTTTCATGAAGTTATCATCCTGAGACTAGTGGTGAAGGAAAATGCTTGGGATGATGTTTGTTGCTAAGCACAAAGGAACTAGGCAGTCTTCATTTTCCCTCTTACATATCCAGCTCTTACCTGTGCTCCATTCTTTTGCAAATCAGTGCACAGTTCACTCTACTCAGAGCAGCAGACACAGAGGAATCCACTCCTCTGTTCTCAGCAGGACCTACACCCTGGGTCACTCACAGCAGTCGTTCATAAGCAGTTACATTGGCAAGGGAGAGAGGAGAGAGTCTGACAACGAATAGAAAGAATCATTTCCTCTAACAGCTCAGCTTTTAACAGCCTAAGCATGTTTTCTTATCACTAGCAATTCTCTATGAAATACACAACTCATGATGCATATTCTCTACTGACTACTACTACTGACTAGGTTGAAAAGCTACAGACAGAACATAACCACCACATTCAGGCAGATCTCTTGGCTGTCTGACTGGAGTGGACTGTCCTTGAAAAATCAATTGGGTCTTTAGGGATTTTACTGCAATCTCCCCATGGATCTTTAATGGACACTTGAAATATCTTTAGGGATTTGGACTCCATTAACTTCCCTACCTGGTTAGGAATGGGTTTTTTTATCCCCTAACTGGAAAGTGAGGTATACCCTAATCAAATGCTGCCTACAGCGAACAAAAAATATTTTCACCCTCAATTCTTTCAGCCCTCTCACTACTGGACTGATTTTTAAATACATATTGTTTTATGTTTGACACTAGTATTTATTAAATTTCTGTTCACATAATTCATTCTAGATTTGACTTAAATTTAATTGCACAGTATCATGTAAAAGGAGAATACCTATTTTTTTCCTGATGATTCTGGAAGTAATCCTACCACTAAGCTATTAAAAATTAGTGACTCTCCTATTCAGATAAAAGAATTTTTGTAATAGAAAACAGTAAAATTTATCTCTTAAACCCAAAGTATACTGAGGCAATTACTGTTTCAGCAAAATATTTCTTTTCAGGAAATTCAGTCTGATTATCAATGAAAATATAGCAGATCACAGCCCTTTTTATCCACCCCAATAAAGCCTTTTCTTTCTTTCAAATTCAGAAAGAAACAGAAGCTTTGCAAACCCACAATAGTTTAGGCTAAGAAATTTCAGAAAACACACACAAAAGGACGTGAAATTTTAGCATAGAATTTACAGTCTATCATTTGCACCACTGCGTGTGCCACTTCTATCAGATGAGTCACCACTACGTGTTCAGTTCAGCTCCCTTTAGTGCAGTTAACTTTTGTAAATGAATATCATATTATATTAAGAAACCAAGAAGGCAGGTTGCTGGTAAGATCATATACAATAATACTTCAGATCATTTCAGGAAGGACCACCAGAGTTAACCTGAAGTTTAATAGCTTTATTTTTTGTTTTGAAATTCCTGGGGACATAACACCACAAGCTTTTCTCACTGTAGCAATATAGATGGAATTGACGAAAAATAAGGTTATGAACTGCAACAAAGTAAGTACTGTCTATGCAATAATTCTGCCAGAGATCAAAGGACACTTGTGCTGTACCACAGGACAAAAAAGAAATTAGTTTTTCTAGGAAATTGTCTGTATCAGATGCTTTTAAATTCATCCAGAAAAGCAGAATGTTATTTGCAAGACAAGAATTCATAGGCATTCATCACATCTATGCTATCTTATTCAAAATAAAGCATACTATTCCTCAAGCAATATTAAGGGCCTATAAACCAGGAGCTTTTTTCTAAGAGTAATAATTCACAGAATCACAGAATCACTAGATTGGAAGAGATCTCCAAGATCATTAAGTCCAACCCGTGCCCTAACACCTGAACTAAACCATGGCACCGAGTGCCACATCCAGTCCTCTTTTTCAAACACACCCAGGGATGGTGACTCCACCACCTCCCCAGGCAGATCATTCCAGTACTTTATCACTCTTTCTGTAAAAAACCTTTTCCTAATATCCAACCTATATTTCCCTTGGCTCAGCTTGAGACTGTGTCCTCTGGTTCTGTCAGTTGCTGCCTGGAGAAAGAGACTGACCCCCACCTGGCTACAGCCACCTTTCAGGAAGCTGTAGAGAGTGATGAGGTCACCCCTGAGTCTCCTTTTCTCCAGGCTAAACACCCCCAGCTCCCTCAGCAATTCCTCACAGGGCTTGTGTTCCAAGCCCCTCACCAGCCTTGTTGCCTCCTCTGGACACGCTCAAACATCTCAACATCCTTCCTAAACTGAGGGGCCCAGAACTGGACACAGCACTCAAGGTGCAGCCTCACCAGTGCTGAGTACAGGGGAACAATGACCTGCCTGCTCCTGCTGGCCACACTATTCCTGATCCAGGCCAGGATGCCATTGCCCATCCATCCAACCATACCAGGTCTCTCTGCAGAGAGTCCTCCTCCCTTCCCACAGATCAACACATTCTCCCAGCTTAGTGTCATCTGCAAATTTACTGATGAAAGACTCAATACCCTCATCCATGTCATCAATAAAAATACTGAACAGGACTGGCCCCAGAACAGACCCCTGAGGGACACCACTGGTGCCTGATCCCCAGCTGGATGCAGCACTGTTCACCACCACTCTCTGGGCCCGGCCATCCAGCCAGTTCTTAACCCAGCCAAGAGTGCTCCTGTCCAAGCTGTGGGCTGCCAGCTTTTCCAGGAGTGTGCTGTGGGAGACAGTGTCAAAGGCCTTGCTGAAGTCCAGGTACACAACATCCACAGCCTTTCCCACATCCACCAGGCAGGTCACCTGGTCATAAAAGGAGATCAGGTTGGTCAAACACGACCTACCCTTCCTAAACCCATGCTGGCTGGGTCTGATACCCTGGCCATCCTCTAAGTGCTGTGTGATGACACTCAATATAAACTGCTCCATAACCTTACCTGGTACTGAGGTTAGGCTAACTGGCCTATAATTACCAGGATCCTCCTTCCCACCCTTTTCTGTGAATGGGTGTCACATTGGCCAGCTTCCAGTCACCTGGAACCTCACCAGTGAGCCAGGACTGTTGGTAAACGATGGAGAGAGGCTTTGCAAGCTCATCTGCCAGCTCCCTCATTACCCTGGGATGGATCCCATCTTGTCCCATAGATTTATGAATATCCAAGCATCTCAGCAGTTCTCTGACTGCCTCCTCCTGGATAACAGGAGGACCATTCTGCTCCCTGACACCATCTACCAGCCCAGGAGGACAGCTGTCCTGAGGACAAGCTGTCTTCCCACTAAAGACTGAGGCAAAGAAGGCGTTAAGCACTTTCACCTTCACCTCATCTGCAGTTCCTAAAGCTAGTTCCAGTACATCATTTCATGTCAATTTTTAATAGATCAAAAACATAGGAAAACAGAAACTTGCCAAGGAAGAGATGTGTGACATTCTAGAATAATATATTTTTTCCCAATTGTTGCCAAAGAAATGTGTATTAAAGTAAGGCTATTTTTTATTATTTATCATCTCATTCTCCCCAGAAAATATCTTCCTTTTAAATGAGACCATTTAGTGAAAAACTGGTGTCTCCTTGTTTTATGGACCACATGGACTCAGTAACCACTTCTATCAACCCCGGGAGGTAAAGAGGGAGATTTGCAATGTAAGAATTACTTACTGCATTTAGATAAAGTACAGCTTTAGGTTTAAGAAGATTTAGTGAGACAATGGAACCAACCATAAATGTCAGACAAAAGGTCTGTCTAGGTCAGTATACTGTACTCAGTAACACCAGTAGAGGATTCCTAGGGAAAAGTAGAAAGAAAATGAGAAATATATTTCCCAAGAATTGACACCTAGCTTTTAGTTTTTTATTCTAGAATTTCCTGACAGTTTCCTGATAGTTGACATCTTCTTTTAATAGCCTAGATAATTTTTTCTTCTATTAATGTATCCAATCAGTTTTGAGTACCAGAAAACTTCTAGCATCTGCAATAGCCTGTGGCAAAGAATTACATAGCTTAACTCCATATATGGGGTTTTTTTCTTTGTTTATTTTCAACCTGCCATAAGCAATTTCAATACATGTACATCAGTATTAGAGTGGCTATAGAGAACAATCCTGACAGCTTTTTTTTTTTCCCAAAATTCTTAAAATTCACCCCTATTTTATGCACTCTTGGATTTACCAGCACAGAATGGAGTGGCACAGGATGGTTTCCAGTCTTTGAAATGCCTATGTTTTGTTATTTCTCTGATAATAAATTGTTCTGAGTTGTCACATCAGTACCAAACAAAGATTTCCCTACCTTAGATGCTGTTCGATGGCAAGTCAGTTTTGAGTGGGTTATCTTTGCAACATCACTTTAAGCCATCATTGTTTTCTACCACATTTCTGTCACCTGAGATCTCCTCTGTTAAACTACTTTTCATGCGAGTCTCTTCCCATTCGCGCACATGAGTTTTTGTAAGGCATTGCTGAGATCCTCCTCAGCTATATAAATTACCTCCTCTTTTGTTTTTGCCAACATCCACCTTTTTATTTTCTTATATTATAAATATGTATTTTCCTAAAATTAACATTTTATTATCTGCTTCAAATACTGTAAGCACCTCTTTCATCATTTCAGTACTACCTTCAGATTTCACTAAACTATTATCAGTACCCTCTCTGAGTGCTTACATAAGGAGACACTTAATAAACCTGTTCCTAATACTAATTTCCAGACAGACTGATGTTACTTGTTGCCTGTACATTAACTGTTCTGGATAGCTTATTACTGTAGCCCTATTCAAGCTAGTTCACACTCACTTTCAGCTAATTTTATAGGAATTTCAATAAAATACCGAGCAGCGACTTTTTTTTTTATCCCTATCTTCTCTCCATCTTTTATATTTTTATCAAGAGGTAATAGAATTTCTATTGGCAAGGTACAATCCTATTTATGAAAATATGCAAAACAATGGTTATTTCTAGTTTACAGAGGAACAATTAGACATATCCTGTGTTATTTTTCACATGCTGAGACACACTGAAAATCAGTACCACAGAAAATTTATTGAAGGGTAAGGTATCACTCCAGTCTAGATCTTGAAATGTCTTGCCTGAGCCTAAATGTTAAACCAACTAAACCTAAATCAGTCTTAAAGCTGATTTAATTGAATCAATATATACTACTGACCAACAGCCTTAAGCATCAATTGCAAATGAATTGCAATTTCACATTTATCTCCAAACAAATAAACTGATACAGAACAGAATTGAGCCATAGTGGGTGACCCATGTGGGTTTGAACCCATTTCATGACAATACTTTAAAATTCTGTTGTAATTGTAATAACGTTATCAGCTACTCTTTCCCCTTTCTCATGTCTATTGTACATAGATATCTGTCCTTCCCTTCCTCTCCTAGATCAACCGTTTGATTCACTCTTGGATCAGAGATACCAGCTGCCTGATGTCCATTCATCTGAGTTCTCTTCTTTCCTGGCGCATTGATTCAGTCAACCTGTTTAGTGGAAGGGAACCCACTGCCTCTTATACATCAACTAATTTTCTTGTCAGTTTTGATCCCATATACCAGATTCCACTGTCTTCCAACACCTGGTTTCCTCATTTGTATGTAGTCATATAAAACCTCTTTCTACCTTCAGAGTGAGTATTTAGACAAAGGAGAATTATCTACAGGGTATTTTGTGTAAAAAGGTTCCACTCACTGTTGATAGCTCAGAAGTCCTCAGGTCCCTTGAGACGATTCAGTGTATGAGAAAAAAAATCATGGAGTTTTGAGTCATCATGGCAACAGGGTGAGATGGTGATTGCAGACTGCTTCAGTTAGGCTTC
Organism: Rhabdornis inornatus; assembly: GCA_013397075.1. Lineage (NCBI taxonomy): Eukaryota > Metazoa > Chordata > Aves > Passeriformes > Rhabdornithidae > Rhabdornis > Rhabdornis inornatus. The sequence goes on from VWZS01004055.1 coordinate 585,739, forward strand.
AACCCTTATCTCTAACCCAATACTCTACACTAATCCCTCAATCCAATTCCTTTCACTAATCCCTGAAGCAAGCCCCCTACACCTTGAAACTCCTTAACTGTATTCCTGTGCACTAACCTCCTAGCTCTGATCCAATTCTGTAGCTCTAACTCCAGCCTGTTTGGCCATTGGGAGGCAGAAGAAGTGCAGGGATTTTGAGGTCATGGGGAAATTCCTGCTGCCCAATTAATTTTTATGCAAAACAGCCTTATTCTCTTTGAATATGTGAACAACTGCAATGTAGGTTCACTTTTCTTACATTGCAGAAAAAGTGGGATCCCAGGACTTAATTTCTCAAACTGAAGTGAATGTTTCCAGATCCCTTAGCTTTCATTCTGTCACATGGGACTATACTATCTCTACTTATTCAGTGTTGATGGAAAAGAAGGCATAACTGAGTTAAGTGTTACAGAAACAGCAGTATGTTTGGGAAATAGCTGTTAATCCCACTATAATATACTCAGCTTGCAGTCAGTGATTAACACAGATGTGGATGAAGTGATCTCTAATGTTATACATTAAATTCATACAGCTTCTTTTTAAATATTTTTTCACCTATATATGGTCTGACTTGTGATGTGAAATTATTAAAAATAACTAGTTGTTCTTTCCAAACCCCTGCATCTACTTCAATGCCAAAAAATATTCTTTCCCCTTCTAAGGGATTTGAACATCAAAGCATAATTTCAAAATATAACTAAGTTAATGGACAATGGTCTTAACATAGTGAGCTACCTAAGTCAAGAAATAGGCCAGTCATGGGAGATCTGCCAAGAGAGTAGATCAAGAGTCCTCACAGAAAACTGATATTCTTGTTATTCAAAGTAATAACCAAACCTTAAAATTGTTTTTTAATCCACTGGATCATTAATCCAAGCAGCATTTCTAATACTGCTCTTGTAACTCTAAGTGTATGTTCTCTCAGTGGCTACAACTTCAAAAGGCAAGAAAAATCTGAAGGGGCATATAGGAGATATGCAGATATGGTGCTTAGGGACATGGCTTAGTAGTGAAACTGGAAGGTCTGGTTAAAGAGATAGATACAATGGTCTTAGAGGTCTTTTCCAAGATAAACAATTCTATGTCCTCACTAGCAAAGTTAGATTATTTTCATAGTAACTTTCATATTGATTTGAGAGCTCCAGGGCTTACAGGGGAAATTTTCAAATGTTCTGCAAAAGATGGCTTTGGAAAATATGTCATTTTGCCTAAGCTGGCTAGTACATGATAAGCATTAACAGCAATGAAACTGACTGAAAAGCATAAATTATGTTACAGAATTAGAAATTACAAACATTGTTTATCATACACTAGCTCTCAGGGTAATATTTTGGGTTGTAGATCCAAGTAGAAAAGGTAATTTCTTTGATGCTATAAAGTAGCTGTATAATTCCTACAGAGACACAATTCCACACACTCCCTACTTACAGTTCTTAGAATTACTTTTATGCCCTCCCTGCTTTTATTAACAACCTTCTAGACCTATATGTATTTCTAACCACAAATCACACTTGCATTTGATATAGCTGCTTTTGTTGACCCTTCTAATAGCATCATGGAAATGCACATGAAATCTTTAAAATCACACTGGCAGTAACTTCGGATTAGTTACAGTAGGAGTCTCCTAGTCTTCCCAACTAGAGAAGGAGATTAAATAATCACCTTATCTTTACTAGTATAAAAAACACTACAAATGCAGTACCTTTTGTTACTGAAACTCCTTCTAAATCTAGTCAATTCAATATCAAAGCATTGTAGAAATTACCAGACACACTCACTTTAAAAAGCTCACCATCTATTGCCTCTGACCCTTCAAAAATGAGTAAATAAAACTGAGACACAGATGCAGACATAAATTAAGAGACCAATCAAACTACTAAAGCACCCAAAAGGTGAGAAGGGATAAATTGAATTCAGATGCCCTCTGAATGGAAAATAAAAATGTTCCCATTCAGGGAATATCTACATTCAGTAATTTTTAAGAATAAAAATCATAATTAATCATCATAAATGCAATAACAAGATATTATAAAATAAACTGAACAGAAAGGTCTTAGCACGAGAAAGGAGACATTTCTGGTGCAATTTTTGCAGAAAAATCTGTAGAGTAAGAAAGGAGTCAGTTGATAAATTGTACTTAAATTTAGTTTTTTCCTTTAAGAGACAAAAATGCAAGCACTGCGTAACCATCAGACAAAATCAGCTAGTGCACATGAGCATTTAGTTCATGCAGAGTATAACTTTTGTCTGCAGCAAGCCTGGCAGTACAGCGCACATCACACTTTATTCTAGGAACTGTTACGATAGAGGCTCCATGATCTCCCTTGAAAGGAAACCAAGATGCATAGAGAGATGGTGCTGATGTAACTCTTTTAACAGAATACATCAGGAATAGTGGTTGCTTTGGGTTTTTTTGTTTTTGGGGTTTTTTTTGTTTGTTTGTTTTGGGGGTTTTTTGGTTTTCTTTTTTCTAGTCTAGCTTTGATATTGAGCACAAACAAAGAAAAGTGTCAAAGAGAAGTAACTGCAAGTGGTGAAGTTTTCAGTACTACGCTGGGCTCCCAGGTCTGCCTAGTCAACAAATTTGGGGCCACTCTATTCTTACATACTTGCTTAATGTGGACTGTTTATACTCTTGCCCCTCTTCCTGAACATCAAGCTGTTCAGCTGACACCCATTTACTTCCCTGGCAGTTCTTACATTGCTCATCCTTTTCCATTGGAGTCATTACTATTTCTTACCTCCAGAGCAGAGCTAAGGACCTATCAAGGCTTCTGCTGACAAAACTCATCCTGATCTTTGCCAGAATAAGAGCTGGATGCAAATTAACAGACAGTTATTCTGCTGTAGTTCATTCCAAAGGAACTATGGGAAAAATGGTACTAAACAGAAAAGAAACTAGGTCTTACAATATAACAGCGTACTCTCAAGAGCTTAGTAGGGCACTCAGGAATCAGACCACTGATTGCAGCTATTTTTCTTTTCACTTTTCCCTCACAACAATCTTCCATCCATCCTTATAGCTGTTCAAAGGCTGTGGTGTAGAGTGTGGATTGGTGCCAAGGGTTAAGCAGGACAGATAAGGCAGCACCTCTGAATTATCTCCAGGCTGTGATTCTTTACCTCCTTAGCAGCAGTGACAGCTGTCTTGTGCTGTGCTTCAAGTTCCCCTGTTTCTTTTTCAAGTTCTTATTTACCAGGAACTTCTCAGCCAATCAACTCAAGGAAAGCTGTGAAAAGTTTGTCACTTCAGCCATAACTGCAACACATTGTGTTGTTTCCATTGGCCAAAAATGACAGGGATTGAAATTAATTTAAATTGTTTATTTCCTAAATTATAAAAAAGATATTTTATTCTCGGTTCCATTTTCATTCCAAGTTTCCAAATCCAAGTATTTGTTGTTAATTGTGTTTCTCTAAACAAGTCTTACAAAAATTTCTGCAAGTAGTTGTGTAAGCTATGTTTGCACAGATCCTCACCCAACAAACTAAACACAAGTGATCACCTTTGGTGCTGAAATAAGGGCCAATTCTAACAATGTATTTGATAACTTATAACCATAGCATGGCAGAAACAAGATGAACAGCTACCATCATTTCATCCCCTTGAAGAAAAATAACTTCATGAATAATTATTAAACTCTATCTTCAAACCAGAAAATTTTATTAATAATTTTTACAGCTATGTATGGTTGCCATCGTTGGCAGTTCAGCATGACTTCATTTGCATTAGTTACCAAATATTATTTTTTCTGTCCAATAGTTTAACTCATTGCTTTTCTGCACTGCCCTCTATTCCTCCCTAATTATGTATCTGTGGAGACAGAAACGCAGGTCCCGTTTGGTCATGTGATATTCTGTATTTGGTCTTTAATGTGTGGCTTCAAATGCAAGACACAAGCTCTATTTCTTTAAATACAAATGTATCTTCTGAATTTTTTTATCTTGAACGTGAAAGGGAGCAAAACCACTGCCCAAGCAACCAATGACTTCTAAAAGTCTAAGGTCATGTTATCTTGACTGGACACATATATGATATGGATAGCTGCTTTTCCAGAAAAGATACTTCTTTCCAAAAATGTTGAAAGATTCTGTATTCTAAAAAATTGTAAGAATTCTTTAAATGTACAGTGTATTGCAAATATTTTTAGTCTATAAGAAATTATTATAACTTTTAAAAATTAACACTTAAAAAGAAGAGGTTTTACTTTAATTTTCTGTGGATTAAATTAAGAAAATGTAAAGCTCTACATATTCAGTGTCAAGCTTGTTATGGTCCAGAAATTAAGGGGGTTTAGTGTTCTTCCATGATCTTTGTTTAGAGCAAACAGAAGTAAAAACTAGGCTTCACAAACAATAGAGATAAAAGTGGATTCAGATACTGTACAGATCTCATAATTTGAATTTTATGCCTTTCATGTCATGTACAGAGATGTGGAGAGAGGCCTGAGGAGAGATAAATGAATTGTACAATAGAAGTTAAAATAAAATTTCTATCACCATTGCCACCAGCCTAGGTCTGAATTTTCCAAGCTGATGTTTCTGTCTGGTCTCCCCATTGTATTCTAACGTGGGGCTGTTCCAGGCAACAACGGTACAAGAAAGGTGAGCAAGGGACAGACTTCAACACTCTACATGATAAAACATGTCAGATCAGTAACTTCAGACAAGCAAGGCAGATGTTCCCACGTGCACACAAAGATTCTTTGCTCAGCTCACAGCTCTCTGTGCCACATGCTCTCCTGTTCAGTCCCACAGGTTTCACAGAAAGGCTCTGAGTGCTCATTGGTATTGTTGTACTTGAGTGAAAGAGGCAGCTGAGTATTCTCAATACTTTTGTATGGTAACAACATGAGGGCAAGACACCTCGTGCTCCTGAAGCATAAGTCTAGGTCACAACCATTTTGTGTGCTAGGGCTGAATTAAAGCTATGAAACTTTCCTGTATATGAATGCTAAAAATGCTGGAACTAAGAGACATCTGACTGATAGCATATCTATACAGGAAAAATTATGTCTGCTAAGAAAATTACAGAGGAAGAAGGAAATTACATAGCACAGTGATGTCTAGCAGACCTCAATAAAAAATTGCTGCACATAACAGACTAGTAAAGTCAGAGAGGCACTCTGCTAACTTTGGTAGAACAAACACAAGGGATGGCAGCACAGCCAGAAAGCAACTTTAAAAAGCCTATTTAAAGCAGTGACTTTTTATCAAACATTAAATGTGATAAAAATTTTGAAATGAAGTGACTAAAATGAAATGGATTGGGATGAAATGAGGAGCAGTGAAATAGACCAAACCTTGCCAAATTGATCCTCATTGAAGTCGCAAGATGTCACTTCCTTTCATGAAATGAAGGCTTTCCTGTCATGAAAGGAAATGAAATCTTGAAATCAGAGAAGAAAATCTAACAAACACTCTGAAAAGCAGATATGATGAAATAAAATGCAATTTTTAAAAAAATAAAATTTTGCAAAGAAGTGACTACAACCAAACGGATTGCGATGAAATGAGGTTCAGTGAAAAGGACCCACACTTGCCAAATTATACTCATTGAAATCTTGACATTGGGGGACAAAGTCAAACAAAAAGACAGGAAAGGAAATTGATAAAAGGAAATGCTGAGGAAACAATTCTGCACCAATGTGAAAACAATAAAAGGGGAAAAGGTGACATGAAGTGCGGGGAAATGAACCAAACCTTGCTGAATTGATCCTCATTTAAACAGCAAGATTTCATTTCCTTTCATGAAAGGAAGAATTTCCTTTCATGAAAGGAAATGAAATCTTGAAATCAGTGAACCAAGTCAAATGAAAAGACAGAAGAAGAAATCGATGAAAGGAAATTGTAAAAAACAAAACAAAACAAAAACCTACACAAGTAATGTCCAACTGGGCTTACACAATCAATAGCTACTGCAGGCAGTGTGAGTAAAATGGACAATTTAGAACTTAGTACTTTTCTTTGTTAAGGCCCATTTCCTTAAATATTTCTTCAATGATCCATTTTCTCTCACTTCCAGCATGCATTAAAATTTTCTAAAGTCATGATGCTTAAGATGGTTCTGTGTTACAGTCTGTTCTGTACTATCACAACAGCTGGCAGAAGAGAAAGCTATGTTAACAAGAAACAAAGCTCTGTTAGAGTAAGTTTCCATAGCAGTATTTCTCACAACAGGAACTGCTGAGAAATGGGGTGATGCAGCCTCCATATGCTACCCTTTAAGCAGAACTGGAAATTGAGATAGGTAAGAAATTGTAACCAGAAGTCCCAAATTGCAAGGATTTTTATTCAGCTTCTGTCAAGAAGCAATGGCTGTCATATTACTTCAGTACTCTGAAACAACAATGTAAACTGGCTGATGAATTTAGAATTTACTTTTGAGCAGACTTTGCCACCCTCAAGCTCTTCCTCTGTACTAGAAAGTCTAGTAAAAAACTAGAAAGTCTAGTAAAAACAGCCTTTCAGCTGTTTTTCCAATGACAATATTATTTTTATCATTTGAACAATTTATACTTACAGTAACTGCTACTACACATAAAGAAAAAAATTGCAGGATTTCTGTTAGAGTCTCTATATATAAGAAAAATGTTGGGAAAAAGAATTGGTTTTCCTTCCTATATGACATGAAAAAATCAACTACTTGGGCCTCCTCATTAGCCTAAAGGAAATGCATCCTATCAAACCCAATGTGAGATGGATTGGGTCCACGCCTGAGACAAGTCATTGCTCTTGTTAATATGATGATTCATGTGTAATAATAACAGTGAGCACTTACACACAGTTTATATTCATATTTTCTGAAAAGTTTTATAAACACTAGTAATTTACGTTATAAAACAAGCATCCAAAGGAAGTGATTATTAGATAAATGCCTGGAACACACAATCTAGAGGTATTTTTTTTAACCTTTTCTCATGCTTTGACTTTCACATACTTCTAACATAAATCTCTGCTGGAAAATCATTCAGATAATTACTGTGAATTACTGTTTACAAGTTTATTTTTCTACTTCAGCTGCATAAGTGAACCATTTATAAGACAGTCTGCCTTACCCCTTTTCAAAAAATCTTCCTATGAACTAGAGTCGTTGCATTTAAACAGCATCAAAGCAATGGAGACTTTGTGAAAGGTGGCTGTTCTTCATTCAGAATGCTGTTGCTCTCCTAGATGGCCTGTACATCTCCAAGCACAGCCAATTAGACACCAGGATAAACTTTATTAACAACAAAACAGGATGTTGCTGCTCTATGTTTCTCACTGCTTCAGGCAGCTATTTTCAAAATACTCATATTTAGAGAAAAAAAATATTGCCATCTTTAACAAAAGAGAATAAGTAGCTTGACTAAAATTTAATAAAAGTTTGACTATTATTAATAAGAGCTTGGTGGTGGTAAGTCCTTCTTTGAAATTAATTCTGCTACTTTTCCAGAGGCTTGCTTTAGTCGACAGCAGTTACATAGTGAGCTCTGTCCTTTGTGCTTCTATATATCTATCAGGTGCTTCTTCCTCAAACCTAGCCCCTTTACATTTTCTCAGCTCTCCTTCTCGCTAATTAGCACAAATCTTACAGGTGTCTGGAAAGACCTGGAAGTGTTGCCTTCAGCAAGGAAGTGCCACACACAAGTCACTATAAGAGCAATGGGGATTTCCCAGACTGCACGATTTATTCATGGATGTCCGTATCAGAAGCTTTGAAAGGAATGACTAGGGTGTGTTTTCCCAAGGTGTAAAAACAGACTAATAAAACCAGAACATTTCATCACCAAAAATGCAGTACTCTCTTCCATGAAGACCCTGTACCCTAATTTAGATGCTCCTGAGATTATCTGAATAACTGCTAAGGATTTTGTTAATTCCAGACTCATATGCAAATAGAACCTCCTGAGCAGTTCCTTACAGTTTTGTTGGCTTCCACTGGACTAGCTGGGCTGATAAAGGGCTCACTTCAGCTGCTCTAAATCAAAATCCAGACCCAAATGCCTGAAATGAATGCCCTTATTGAACTGCAAATACTGTCACTCTCCTGAAAATATCACTAACTCTTATTAATGTTTGAAAATACATAATTTCCCTTCTTCAGTGTTTTCCATTGACTCCCCCAACATCTCTTACAAAATGTCAGCATTCTTCTTCAATGACAGTATATCTTTTTTATCATTTTTGATGTCTTATTGCTGTATTACTTAATTGATTGTTTTTCTAAAAAGAAACTGTATTGACCTTTAAGAATTAGGTATGACAGACATAAATGTAAACAGCCTCCTGCCCTTCTGAAGCGAATGCTATTTTTCCCCTTGTCATTTAGGCTGTCTTCAGTTTTCTTTTGTCAGTGTAATTCTTAGATTCTTATCCCAAGAGAGTAACAGTTACGCAGTCAAGGTGTTTCTGGCACAGACTTTGTTTTTCAGATACAAGACAGATTAAAAGATGAAATCAATCAACCAGCCTGATTATCATAGAATCATAAAGTTGGAAAATACCTCTCATATCAAGTCCAATCATTAAGCCAACACCTCTAAATTACCACTAAGCCATGTCCCCAAGTGCCACGTCTACCCATCTTGCAAACACCTCCAGAGTTAGCACTTAGTGCTACCAGCACTTCCCTGGGCAGCCTGAGTGATAAGGTCTCTCCTGAGCCTCCTTTACTCCAGGCTAAACACCCCCAGCTCCCTCAGCTGCTCCTCACAGGACTTGTGCTCCAGACCCTTCCCCTGCTCCACTGCCCCTCTCTGGGCAGGCTCCAGCCCCTCAATGTCCTTTTTGTAGTGAGGGGCCCACAGTTGAACACAGAATTTGGAATGTAGCCTCCTCATCCTTCTGACCACAGACACAGGCCAGGATGCCATTGGCCTTGGCCCCCTGGGCACAGTTGGCTCATGTTCAGCCACTGTTGACCAGCACCCCCAGGCCCTTTTCCATGGACAGCTTCCCAGCCACTCTGCCCCAGCCTGTGGCACTGCCTGGGGTTGCTGTGACCCAAGGGCAGGACTCAGCACTTGGCCTTGTTGAACCTCATAAAACTGGCCTTGGCTCACTGATCCAACCTGACCAGATCCCCTGCAGAGCCTTCCTGCCCTCCAGCAGATTGACATTCCTACCCAACTCAGTATTGTCTACAAACTCGGTTGGGGTGCACTCAATTCCCTCATCCAGTTTTTCAACAAATATATTAGACAAGACTGGCCAAAATACTGAACCCTGGTAGGAAACACCACTTGTGACCTTCTATGTCATAATTAATGAGGTACTAACTGTATATTCTGCTCCTTTTATTTCTGTGTTAATTTTGCCAAATAAAGGCTACATTTATCCATTACTAATCCATTACTAATCCATGGTCCTACCAGTTTGGAGACTTATTACTTAAAGCTGTTGCTTGCTTTTCATCTGCCATAACACATATTCCTTGTAGAAGAATTCTGCATTTTACTCATGATGATCATCCTCCAGAAACTTTAAACTACCAACAAAAGGCTGAGTTGGGGTTGTGCAGCCTGGAGAAGGCTCCAGGAATACCTTATAGCAGCCTTCAAGTACTTAAAAGGGGCTTACAGGAAAGCTTCAGGGAGACTTTTTTTTAGGATAAGAGAGAATGCCTTCAAACTAAGAGGGTAGGTTTAGATTGGATATTAGGAAGAAACCTTGTAATGTGAGGGTGATGAAGACCTGGAAGAGGTTGCCCAAAAAAGTTGCAGATACCCCACCCCTGGCAGTGTTCAAGGCCAGGCTGGATGGGGTTTTCAGCAGCCTGGTCAAGCAGAAGGTGTCCCTGCCCACAGTGGGAGGTTGGTACTAGATGACCTTTAAGACCCCTTCCAATCCAAGCCATTCTATGATTATTCAGTAGTCTTCTTCTACATTTTGTGCTTCCTATAATTCTGAAAGGCACTGCTAAATCACTAGCTAAAGCCTACTAAGAATCTAATTTAAAAATTCATCCCAACTAGAAAAGTCTTACAGGATTTAGAAGAAATCATCTTATTTTTACACATTGTAAAAAACTGGCAGCCTGTAATATAGAGTGATATTTTTCTACAAGTTTTGACAGTCTATTGATGATCTTTTTTTTTAAGTCCTACAGGAATCCTATATTTTCTCTTAATAATCCAAGAAAATACAAACAGGTGAAGTCATGTTACTGCCTCAGTTATAAATGGCCAGCTCATTATACAACAAAAACCTGCCCTTTCCTATCTCATTAGCTGATACATAGATAATTCTAGAGGAAATTAATTGACAGGTGCCCCAGCCTTCTTCTACCAGGACAATTCCTGTGTCTCACTTATCCTAATCTGTGACTTCTCCCAAGGGATGGCTGCTTCAAAGATTTCTACAGCCAGACTACTATCCTCTCTCTCTTTCTCTGTCCACCCATTCTTTGCAATTCCCTAACACAAGAACAATCATACCAAGAATCCAGAAGTTAGGATTCTGCTCTTGGAAGGCAAAAGTGGTCCAGCGAAAATCCTTCTCATTTGCCTTCTGGCTGCTCAGGATATGTTTGCAGTTATTCAAACTGCCTTCTGCAAGACTTTTTAAAATATTATTTTAATGAAAGAAATTTAAAATCCTGCAAATAACAACACACCATGTATAGAAAGAGCCTTTACTACCAAAAGAGTCAGTAACTTTCACAGAATAAAGAGCTTTTCCCTGTGGCTATGGGCCCACCATGTTAGGCTTTAAGTGGCTGCCTGACTCTTAGAAAGCATTGGCTTATAGTAACCGAAATTCACGTATTAACTATTCATATTAACTATCAGAAAGGGTACAAAGAACAAAACACAGTTATACTGCTCTATTAATATATAATGCAACTATAAACATCCAGAAAAAATGACTTGCATAACTACAAGATTTGCAGAGAAAGGCAACAATATTTAATAGAAATGAGACTTATGGTGTAGTTTACAATTGGGAAGGTTTAAAAATATTATTAATCCTCTGCTTGCAAGAGAAATACATCTAATACATCTTAACAGGGTTTGGAGAATATAGAGAATGGCTACTTCTTGAGTTTTATAAACAACAGTATTAGGAAGAGTTCAAAGAAATTTAAGAGACAAGATGGAATATCTTTTTGGGGCTGGGTATTATTTACCTTTGGATCTACCAAAAGTATAAATAAAACCCCTTTTGTTAAGTCTCATCATGACTATTAAGAATGGTACCCCAAATCTGATCTCTTCATTAAGTTCCCAGGACACCATAGAACAAAAAGCTGAATGGCACACTAGGGGAAAGACCGTAATACACTTCTTTAGTTCTTTGTATCTCTGACATAGAAAGCTACAGCTAATCATTGTCATGTAGAGGGTTCAGCTTTATCCATCTTTGTACTGGAAAAGACCTGGTGACCAGCTCTTCACCCAGAAGCCCACCTTTCAAGAGTCATCCTGTACTTACCTGGAACTATTGAGGCCTCTTTTACTGGATAAAAAAGACAGCAGCAGCATCATTCTATTTGAAACCCTCAGAGGCTGTTGAATAACATTTTCATTGCAGCAGAAATTCAGGAGAGTAATTTACTTCACTGAGTTTCCTTTCTTCTAAAAATTGATGGGTTTTATCTCTAAATCTAGTATCACACATTCTGTGCCAACCAGGAAATACTACATATAGATTTTAGAATTCGAACTTTTGGATACATGTGCATTTCAAGACTTATCATAGCATTGAAGAAGAGATTTCCACTAGACCAATTGCTCAGTGAAGCCAGTAGTAAAGCTAGAAAAGCTTATTTATGTATATGTGCACGTATATGTATATGTATATATGTATATGTATAGTAGCACCTTTGCATGGGATTTGGAGCTAGGGCTGGTAACAATTTATAATGATAAAATACATCGTAGATGTATCTAAGAGTCAATGATTCCACCACAAAAGATGGAGAGGATATACAGCAGAGAAGATGATGTCAGTTTTCTGTGCTGGGAGATGATTTCCTGGATTAGATGATTAATTGCATTAGCAGAGCATCTTGCAAAGAAAGTACGCCTGTGGGACAAAGAGCCATTCTTACAGGAAAGAGCTCAGCACAAAGGTGACAACATACATTGATTAGCATATCAATATGAATTTGTCAGTCATATAAACCTGCAATGCCAGGTTGCACTTTTGCTTTACAAAAAGAACAGTTTGCTCTTTTCAAACAAGAAGTGACAGCAGAGAAAAACACAGTTGATTGCTGCAGATTGATGGCAGTTGTGCCGAGGCAGTTGCAACTGGATAAAGAAAATCCTTTTTTTATGTCTGTATTATCAAAACACAATTTCCTGACATTATGATTTTGGGCTGCTGGTAAAGAGATGCCACAAGCTGGATAGTATGCAAAAAAAATCAGCCTCCAGTGTACAGCCATGAGAAATTCCAGTATGTACTTTGGTCCTGAATCAAGACAAAAATATCAACACAGAGGTGGAGATTTTTCCCAAGTGGAAATTCTCAAAAGGTTAGACTTACCAAAAAAAAAAAACAAAAAACCAAACAATAAAAACCTCACCCCCATGCAAAATGCTTTGCAGTATTTCACAAAAGAAACAATTTAAACAGTCTGCAAGTCGAATGCTTTCATTTGAAGTCTGAAGATATGAGAAGCATCTGGACTCTGCGGTAATGGAGTCTGAATAAAATTCTGCTGCTGAAAGACAGGGGTCTAAACAAAGCTGTTCTGTGTTGACAGATAAAAACTGCATCCATCACTGTGTCGAAATTCATCATTATATAAGCCTTAATATAACCACAGACAAAAGCAGTGTTTCAGTCCTTCCTCCTCTCCCTCATCCCCCAAACAATTTGGCTCCGTTTCCAATTATCTTCAATGCTTTCTTTCCAATCACCTATTCTAATCTGCTATTCAGTGATTTTTCTTTTACTCTTTAGTCCTTTCTTTGGATTATTTCTCTCCAGTTTTCTCTCTTCCTGTAGTGAATGTAAATTGTTTTTAGTAGCTGTCATTGTCTACTTCTACAGGTTCAGACTCTAATTGCCCCTTGCTTTTCCTTCTTGGGCATCCCACACACTAACGCAGTAAGGAACAAGAACATGAAGGAAAAACAGTGCTTTGCAGCAGGGAACATTATTTCATCTTTCTAAGACAGCAGTATTTCATTAGGGCAATGATGGAATTTGTACACTACCCCAAGATTTCCCTGTCTTTATCATCCATAAGAGAAGATGTGTGCTCTACAGCAGTAGAGATGGAGGGTCCTTTCTCCACCAGATAAATATGGAAATAAATCCATTAGATAACACTCTGAATCCCTGAAGTCAGACACAAGAAATTAGTTTCTTCAGCCTATAAATGCTACCTCTACACATTATTACTATCACTACAAATTCTACTTGAAAAATTAGATTATCTGAACAATTAAGGGAGACAACAAACATTTTATCAACACCTACCATCTGGTTTTAAAAGAGCAGAAGGTTTATAAAATAGCTTCAATCCCCAGTGCTTGCTACATGAAAATAAATTCTTTTCAGACAATAGCCTGAAGGTAATGTAAGAGATTTAATAGAAAGATTTTTTTTTTTCTTCTGTCTGCCTCAGGAAAGGTAAGGAAGACTTACATTTTAATTTTTACAATTCCAGTTCCCTCACCTCCTTTTATAGTCTTTTTATCAGGTACTCTCTTATAAGAGCCATTGCATCAGGCAAGGGTATTTGCATCTGTTTTTCTACAGTGAGGCTTAGTTTGTAAGTTTGTAATTCCATAGAACTCCTTTTCATTTGTCACTTTTTGGAGTCAAACATCTTATTCAACCATGAGACACAAAAATTATCCTCAAAACATCTTTGTCTGTATTTGTGTATGTGAACAGGAGTATGCACGTGTGAAAAATTCAGGCTGTGAGCCTCCTCCTTTGCTGCTTACCTAGACAGGAAAGGTTGTTCATCTTTATTTTAAAAGAAATCCCGTAAAGCTAGAAAGCATTTTTAGCAAGATATTGCTACCTGCTGCCAACACTTTACCATTCTTTAGAGAGAACAACGTTGTTGCCAGATTAAAATGGTTCAAGAAATCGCCAGAGGATCAAATACCATCACTGTTAGCACAATGACACATTACAGGTGTAGACACACTGTCAATCCACCTGCCTTGAATCTGGGATCAGGAAAGCAGTAGGAAGGCTATCTACTGATTTTTTTATAATTTCCACATAAAAGTTGTTTTTTTGTTCTAAAACTGGAAGTGAGGATCAGAAGTGGCTTGTTACTTGAGAGATAAAAATAATCTTAAAAGAACATAATGACAATAAATCTAAGTACTTTCTATGATGGTCAAAAGTTATTAGTCACCAAATACAAATGCTAATTCTTGGAGCCAAATTAATAAGATGCATTCTTTACAAATTATATTTAGTTACTACATTTTGCTTTCATGCCTCTCCCTCCCTCTTTGCTACTGCTTGTTCAAAACTCATCTAGTGATATATGTCATATCCACAAAAAATAAATTAGCTTAAGTCATTTCACCTCAGAAAATTAATTGCCTTCCTTTCTGTTGCCTTACAATACTTCTGGAACTTGCTGAATTATTGAGAAAGGTTAGGTCACTTGAACTCTTGTTCTCACTTAAATAATCTCTTTCAACATGAATACAGAAAATCGAATTAATAGGAACTCCTTTGTAAATATATGTCATAGCAGAAATAAGATAGTTCAATGGTTTGCAGAAAAGGTGCAAGAGACTGAATGACTTCTTGAAGCCACAAATTGAATTTCACTGATATGGCAATAGTTGCTTTTTCTTTCATTCTAATTCCAAAGGAAGAAGAAAGGTCACACAACAGAGAAACAGCACCTTAATCTTAGGGAGAAGAAAAAAAAACCATTTTGCAACAGATAAACTTTCAGCAAAAAATACTAGCTCTTAAGACACAATAATTTCAGTAATAGGCTCCATAAAAGTTTACATAGGTGATTCATGTGGGATTTTGGACAAAAAAATTAATTATTTTGCTGAACACCAACTAACTAGCACAACTTTTGGCTTAAGAAACTCTATAGTTTAGAAATAGAAGGTGTGTGATAAAATGTCATAAGAACACCACAATCCTTGTGCATCAATTTTGACAGTTGTTTCTTTTCCACTGACAGACACACAGCCAAATGCACAAGATATGATAAGACATTGTCACCATTTAGGCTACCACAGTGGTTTAGGATGTGGAAAAGCCAAGTTCAGATCACCTTTCTGCTTTTATCTCAGATGAAGAAAAAAGGCAGGGCATAAATCAGATTACAAAATGTAGAACAGAACACAAGTGGTTTTGCACATTTGAGAGAATAGCTGAAAATATTTTCATTTTATCCTTTACTTTCCATGCAAAATAGATATATTTCAAGACAAAAGTTTGCTATGTTGCCAAAGGCTTCCTCCTATATTTATTACACAGTGGCAGATACAGCTTTTCTGAACTATTGTATGTCTACCAGACAAGCAATTACTAAATTCACTTAACTCTGATCCTGCTCTAGCACTCAGAATGTAAAATAATTTTTGGTCAAAAGTCATAAAAACATAGTAACATCATGTATAAATTTGTACTTTTTTGCCTTTTTTTTTCTTGTACAACAAAGAGCAACCAACTATTTCTCTGCTGACAGAATACAGTTTCATACAAACACTCCAATTAGTCTTCTAAAGTAGATTATTTTTTTTTTAGAAATAATGTCTAGATAGTATTTTAAATCTGTGAACTGCCTGTAGTGCTTTATATGAAGACCAATCCATAAAAAATTTTAGTTAAAGAAAAAAAAATAGAATATTCTTTTGATACCAAAATGATAAGATAATATCTCCTATTATTAAAAAACAAATAAAAAAGCCTATCTGTTTTACTTTTCAGGTAACAGTGAAACACAGATGTGTCACTGATGCTCTATAAATAACAGGGATAAAGCTATTGGAAAACCTTCTTTTACTCAGCACTGAATTACTGCAGTTCCATTCATGCCTTTTCAACTTGCTCAAGACCTTAAAATACACATTTTATTCTGTAAAAGTATGCATGTAAATGTAATATATGCAATATATGTATATAAAAGAGTAAGTAGCTTCAAGAGTCAGAAAAGTCACCAATAAAACCCCCCCTAATTTAGATGTCTGTAAGGAAACAAATTGCTGGAATGAGCCCCATAGGAGACAGAGGAAATGGTTTTCCCAGTGGGCGTCTTTTCGACTGATTTCAGTGGACTTGCAGTCTCAGGTGGCTACAGCAGCTACCCATTAATTTCAAAGCTGTAGGTTCTGAACCAACAAGATCCAGTCAAACACATTCTGTCTTATGTGTAATTCTCTTGCACAATGTAACTTTAAAAAAAGTTATTAAAGCAATTTAAAAGAGAGAATAATAGGGGCAAACATGTATTAGTGCACACACAGAAGTCAGTTGCTAATTCATCTCACTTATGACATTTGAGAGGTAGGAGAAAGATGAAAAGGAAGAGGTGCCTGGATTTACAATTGCAAATATATTGTCTTCTGCTAGAGAAAATAGAGAATTTACAGCAGCTAGGGAAAAAAAGTATCAGTGAAGGCTCCCCACTAATTTGTGCCAAGGACTGTCACAAAGAATGTAAAGAGGAAAACAGTAATAGCAGGAAAGAAGACTAATCACAATTACCCAAGAAAATATTCATTATACCACGGTCCATTTCACTTCGCCTTCACCTCCTCTCCAGATATACAGCTGTCAGGTAGAAGAACCACTCGAATCAATCCACTTAATTTCTTCCAAAAAATTGCTAGTATCACACTCTGTATAATGTTTTTTCCTCTCAAAGCCCTAGCTGACCAGGAAAGCAAATGAATAAGAATTACTTTTCACAGAATGACTGTGTCCTACAATTACATTTTGGCACAGGCACCTTACTGTGCCAGCAATTTAGCATCTTCAGTCATGTTCTATGTGTAGCAGCTAAAGAACAGAGGGATAAACTATGCTGATGACAATGGAAAACACATATACTTAGCCTTTCAGAAGGATCAGAAGATCAAACTCTCAATGGCTGAAGAAATCTTTAATCAAGAAAAAAAAAGTTTTCTCACACAAAATAATTTGTGAGTATTATCTGAAATTCAAAATAGTCTTCATTTTTATTTATTGTTTGTTTCTCATAACTCATCTCTAGACACACTGAGTTTTACTTTATTCTACAAATAGTTCCAGCAAGGTTGCATCTCAGCATCATATTCCAGAAGAAAACTTGTCTCTAATCAGTCCTTTGGCTCTGATTTTCCTCACCCTTCGGCCCCCTCCAGCCATGATGAAGAGCCACACACTATATTTCTGGTTTTGGTCTTTCTCCTTTGCTGCAACATCCTTACTTCCACGCTTGTGAAGCTGCTAAATATCCTACTGAGGCATTTGCAGTTGGTGACAGGAATAAAACTTTTGCATTCATAAACAATTATCAGAAACCAAGTTAAAACTGAGTTTTCCAGCTGTGTTTTAAGTTACACAAATAAAAGCAAACTGTTCAGAATCTAGGTGGTTTGGCATTATCATGACAGCAGCACAATGCAAACACACAGCCATGATAAATAGAACAGTGCTGAGCACCCTTAAACTGCATAAATTCTGCTGCCCTAGCTAACCTTTTTCATGACTGACTCATGAACGGGAACTATTAAAGCTGAAGAACAAAAAAAAAGCTCCTGCTGAAGGATCATTTCTTCCAGCTGGGCACTGAAGGAAGGAGGCAGGGAAAGAGGTTATTAGGCTAAGCCTAATCAAGCAAGCAAATACAAAACCAAAAGCAAACTTCACAATGCCCTTTTCTATATACAAAAGAAAGGACAGAGGACAGGCCTTGTAAAATATCTTAATGATGCAGTTATCACTTATGCTAAATAGAGATACTTTGCAGGCTACTATTTTACCACAAATCCCTACTTACGCAATAGTGATGATATTCCTTGTCTCTCATTCCCATAGCACACAGAAAAATCTAGTGGAAGAACAATTTCCAACAAAAACTTCAAGTACACTAGAAAACCTGTAGAAAATTAAATCATAATCTCATAAATAGCTAAGAAAATAATAACTTCTAAATCTATCTTCTAGTCAAGATGTTAAGTCAGGAGCTTAGCCTCTGCTCTGGCTAAGTAGGAGCCAGCTGAGCTGGAACTGTGAAAAAATAGCTTCAAACTATATAACACAAAGGAGGAAGTAGAGACAATCACAGTTACTTTTCTGTTCACACTTCAGATATTTCTTTTAGATTTCCTAGTGTTTCTGTGAAGCTGGGAATGGGGAGATGCTAATAGTGACAAGTTTAACCACAGTTTAAAAGTACAACATGCTTTTACATATGCACAAAGTGGCAGTCAGTGGAAAACAAAGGAGCAAATGACCATCAGGAAATAGCAGATAGGAGATAACCAGAAGAAAGTCACTCTAAATATGAGTAGCCTTACAGAGTGGAAAATTAAACATTCCCACTGCAAATATGCATAAGCTGGAATGGCCAAAAGTTAACATAAGAAATCACATACATGTAACAGTTCTGGAAGAAAATACCAGCACAGTTACCCTTTATTGTCTATGAGAGACTGAATAAAGACACAGATCCTTGTCTTTTGTACTAGTCCTTTGCATAAAGTGCATCCCAGTCAGGCAGATTATGCTCCCCAGAAGTTATTAATACAAATGTTTTCACCGAAGTTGCTGTGGAACTTTTTTGAGAAACTCAATGCTGATGGCCTTCAGCTGACTAAATTTCAATCAGTATACATGTAATCAATACAAATTTTGATGGAGAAGCACAGCTGACATCACGATATACGTGAATTTCCTCTATAGATAAAATCCAATTAATGGAAACATCTTTTCTTATTTAGTTAAGTAAAACGTTAGTGAGGCAGATCATCCTATTTTTTTGCTATAGCCCCTCAGAGAATCTGGTTTTGCTCTGATTGACTGTTCCAAACTACTTCTCTGTGTTTTCAGTAAAAATGAAAGCCAGAACACAGAGAATTTATTCCAGCAGATTTTTACAGTCATCTCCAAAACGAGTCATAAATATTCCCCATGGGAGACTGATCCAGCTGCCCAACATTTATCCTGTGCTGTTCAGTTTTCCACTTCTCAAAACAAAACAACTCCAGATACTCAGCCACCTTTTCTGCCAGATTCAGATACATGCTGCAGGCTGATAACATCCATCTCACTGAGCATTAAAAAATCCAGGTTGTCCTTTTATGCTAATGGTACCCCACAGTTTTTCTTCTCATGTATGAGAGAGAGGGGATGGGGAAGAGCATAGTGTATAGAAATTTCCCTACAGGGATGGCTTATTTCCTCAGGGTACCTCTGAAGAGGAAGACAGAATCAATGACACTTTGATTTCTACACTGCAAAGCTGACACTCCTGTGTTAGTGGCCTGGCTGACATTTCACAAACACAGACTACAAAAAACTTCCTGATTTGTGTTTAAAGTAAGTCTCAAGGACTCAGTTTACCTATACTTATGCTAGAATAAGGAGATGTTGCCCTGTACTGTCTTCTCACACTGTGACTAGGAATGCACAGGTACTAGGGGTACCTTAGATGATTAGGAAAAGACACATGGGAATGGTCTCTCCTGAACACCTGGAATGCAACAGCAAGCAATTTTTCACGAAGATAGAACAAGCTTTCATTCCAGAACAAGAAATTAGACTTCTGCTTTCAAACTCAAAACCCAGCCCCTAGTTTGCAGCACTATTGGATATTGCACATTTTTCAGGGAAACCTGAGATAGAATTTACACACGTGACCAGAATGTGATTCCGTGAACTACAGCAAGTGGTTCAAACACAGATCCTTTATGTTCCTATACAGGGGAAGTTACACGGTGTTCTACAGGACTCTGCTCCTGTATGTTTGCACTCCACTGCACACCTGTCAGTAAAGTGTGGCAGAAATAAGGTACCTGTGTCTCTGCTAAAATGAAGGAAAAGGAATAATAGATCTGAAGTTGGGAGAACTGGATGGAAGCAACAGAAGCATGTGGGGCACTTGTGCAACTGGTGTGCGAATGTGAAAAACATATCCACTTAGTAAAAGGATAAAGTCCGGAATTCCTAGTTTGGGCATAAAGGTGGAAAGGGCTGGGTTTGTACTCTGTGGCTTCTTGAGTGAAGCTGCCGGAATCAAGAGCTGAGTGTCCAACTCTCTTCTGTAACTAGTCAGTCCGTTGTTCCTCACTCTTTGGAACCACCGTTTGAATTTTTCATCTCTCAAACTCACACAGACTGTCTACCACGCTTTCTTCAGGCTTGCCTTCAGGGAGAGGAAGAAAGAAGAGGCAAGATTTAGAATTCAAAATGGAACTGTGAGATTAACTCCAGTGACTTTCCTGTTACAGCCATCTGCAGCACATGGGTGGGTTCTAGACATGCTGTAGCACCAGGTGATTTACAGCAGAGTTTCTGTGGTTTTCAGCAAAGCTTCTAAGCCTGATGTGGGCAGCTGCTTGGGCTGGGGTAAAGTTAGTAAAAGCTCATATAGAAACATCCACAATTACATTCATTTGAATTAAAACTGCAGTGAAGACCTGACAAAGTGCAGGCACTGCTTCCACTAGGTAAATACATCAGGGAGGAAGTGGTACACAGGAGTATTTAATTTCTGTTTGAAGCTTTTGTTTAAAAAGTACTGAATGTGTCATTGCTGATAGGGATATCAAATAGCTCCTACTGCTGTGATACAACTGGAACCTCTGCTGATGAGAAGTAGCAGCTCTAAATTGTTGAAACATAAAAGATTAGCACTAAAACACATTTTCCTCCTTAAGACTGCAGCCCATTGAATAACAAAGGTTTGTTAGCTGAAGTCCCTTGCAATCAATCCTTGCATAAAACAAGCATTCCTAATGCCAGCTGTTGTTAACATATTAACAAGAAAACTGATTTTGGATGTGAAAACATCAGATGTTAGATTTCCTCATTTACCCTTTTCTACCATCACAGAAACCACTGCATAGTAAAGTATTGGTTGCTCAAAATAATAATAGTACTAAGCGTGAAATACATGGAAATCACAAAAAAATAACTAAAATATTTTTTTCAAAGACACAAAGAAAACAAACCCCTAATATTTTGCCCATAACTAGGGACACCTATGTTTAGGACTGTATACTGTTTCAGTAGAGATCAGTAACTGCTGAACATGCAAATAGCTTTATAAATGTTTCTTGATATCAATTACATATTACAGAATGAAAAGTGAAATTAGAGACCGGCAGAATGTATTTGTTTGTCTGTACTTGTTTATCTGTAGATAACAGAATGGTTTAAAGGAAAGTGTGTTCTAAATAAAAAGAGAGCAGCAAAAAAGCAGCTCTGAATTGATCTGGAATAAATTCATCTAGAATGAGCTTTAATAAAAAAAGGAGCCTCAGTCCTGGGAATTTCAACTAAGCCAGCTGATTAGCCCTGAAAATAAAGGGCAAAAAGACTATTTTAAAAAGGAAGCACAATAATGAAACTTAAAGAAAGACAATATAAAACAAATCTATCAACATAAATGAGATGAGAATTCATTTTCCCTGTGATGCTTTCCACAGCTCCTGAAAGTGCCTGCTGCTGGAAACGAATGAAATGAAAGGGGAGGGAGAGAGGAAGGAAAGAGGTGTTAGCTTACCAGCCGACGGACCTTATTGCTCCACTCCCTTCATGACGCTGGGAACTCACAAGCCTATAAAATGTGCCTTGACTCCCAGTCCCCCTCTACTTAAGCAAAATCAAAAGCAAGAGGCTGTAGAGAGGAGAAACAGGATACTGTTCTACCCTGAGGTAGCTCTCCTGACGTCTCTGTTAGAGCATTTCTAACAGTTGAACAGCATAGAAAAAGATTTTTTCTGACAGAGCTCTCCTTCCCAGTACCTGCTGTGCTGCCTTACTTCCCCTTTTCCTCCTTCCCTCTTCTTATCTGTTTGTGGGGATTTCGTAGGGTTGGGAGAGGGAGGTGGGAGAGGTACATCATTCCAGGAAGAGAGGAGAGAAACACCCAAGATGACTTCAGTCCCCACAGCCAACTGGAATATGAGCATGAGCAGCAGGTGGAATGTGAGCCTTGCTGAAGCAGGCGATCTCTGGGGACAGGCTCTGGAAGCACCAGGTGCAAATGCTTCTGCCCCCGTAGCCTCCTCAGCAGGCAACTTCTCCAATCAGTTCGTACAACCTTCTTGGCGCATTGCCCTGTGGTCTCTGGCTTATGGTGGTGTGGTGGCAGTGGCTGTTTTTGGAAATGTTATTGTCATCTGGATTATCCTGGCTCACAAGCGCATGAGGACGGTGACAAATTACTTCCTGGTGAATCTGGCCTTCTCTGATGCGTCCATGGCTGCTTTCAATACTCTCATCAACTTCATCTATGCACTGCACAGCGAGTGGTACTTTGGAGAGGCTTACTGCCGCTTCCACAACTTCTTCCCAATCACAGCTGTCTTCGCCAGCATCTACTCCATGACAGCGATCGCTGTGGACAGGTGAGAAAAGAGAAAAGTTTAGGGGCAAGAGATTGAGATCAGATTCTCTGCCAAAATAAAATGCAGATATAAAATCACAGTGATGAGGCGCAAAGACCTTAATAGTTCATTCGTTGTGCTCCTCTGTGCTTCTTTAGGATCTCTCCCTAACACACTTTTTCTCCTGGTCTTTGGTCTTTCTCCTTCAGTTTTCCATTACTTTTATTCTTCTGCTTTCTTTTATAACAAACATTTCCTCTCTCTGTTTGACTTCAGCTGCTTTCTGTGCTCCATCTTTCAATACTCATTCTGTAACAGCAACTCAGGGTTTTGCTTCCCACTGTGAAAACAGTCTGTCTCTCAGCCAGGCATCTAATATATACTGGTAAGGAGTTGTAGAGATTGTATGTAAAAGGAGAGAATTTCAAATTTCCCTCTTCTCTGTATTTCTGCAGATGGCAGAAGCATTTGCCTCCTCTTCAGAAATCACTTCAGACCCTGTTTTTAATAGCTTTTCTCACAGTCAGCTCTGAGATGCTTTGTTACTGCTGATTTTAACTAATGAGACTATTTACATTGCCATCTGTGCATATCTGGAGGGCTGCTAAGAACATAGTTTCAAACTGCTCAGGTTTTTTCTGATTTCTTGAAGCAAAATAAAGCTTTGTGATTGTCAAAGAAAAAAAGTCAGGGAAAAACTATACCTTTGTACTCCTGACAATAATGGAATAAGACAGCTGTAGCATCCATACAGCAAAGGGGAGATACAGTTGCTGGGTTTCCTACACAGATGCACTGAAGGACTCTGTTTCTCAGAGAGTGCTGTGAGAAAGAAAATGTATGTTTCTTTATTATTGTTTTCACATTTGCTGTGCTGGAGAGATAACTTACTGATTTTTTATTTTTTTTTTAGACAAAACAGATTGATTTGTATTCCAGGTCTTTTATTCCTTCTAGCAATGCACTGAAGTTACTCACTAAACTCTTTTCTACATATTCAAATCACATTATACATCTTTGCTGAATTAACTTGTCAGAACTGCAGTATTTCCAAGTGATGGTAGTTAAGATTTTCCAAGGTTCAATCCACCTTCTGAAATATTATTTCTCATTTCCAGGTACAAAGATTGGGAAACATTGTTGTGCCTTTTGTGCTTGTGGACAGGTTCATAATAATACTTTTCTGTTTGCCCTACTAATTGCAAATGTTTGGTAGCATTCTCAGCTGGATGCATTTCTGTTCTGTAAAGCTAGAAATGAAAGAGCAAATGAGATTCTTGGCAACTCTTATACTTTTCACTCTGGGGATGGGAGAAGACAAGAAGAAATCAGCACACTTTCCTCCTGCCAGTGATGTATCTTTTCAATTCTTAATCCCCATTAAAAATTGAGAAGATAGTGTAACACCAGTGCTACAACCTTTGATCAGGCAAAGATTTCATTCATCATCTTTTTGAGTTTTGTTTAAGATTCTCATCTAACTTGACGTTTTCAGAAACATAAAAGGGCTTTAGTTGAAGTAGTTACCAGTTAGAGCTGCATATTTAATAGTTACTGCTGCAGCTCATCAAGTAATTAGTTGAGCAGTTACTTGGATGCTTTGAGCAATGTTTCATTTCATTTTTCCTGACAAAATTATCCACAGAGATGTAGTACTTCACCTTGGCAGTTCCTAAATTTATGCCAGGAAACTGGGAACAAAAGTGAATACAGTTCCTTAGGAATCCAAACTGCATTTCCAGAGTGAGAGAAAATAGCTCTGCTCAACACTGACTAAAGTGCAATGGACAGATACATATATTGGAAATGCTTTCTTTGGTTAAGCAATGCAAAATACTGGTGCTCAGAAGTGAGTAAAAAACTACTGTTATTCACTGTGATCTAGTTCTTGTCTGAAAATCCCCTGAAGGAATCACAATTTGCACCCCATCACATCTTCCTAGTTCACCTGCCATCAAAGGCAAATTAAAATCTTCCCAATTAACAATGCCATACCTGTTTTTAGGTGAGCTCTCTGTAGTACCATGCAGCATCATGCAAAACAAATGGAAGAGCAGTCTATCCCTCTTTCTCTATTCTCATTGCTATTCCTTTTTCTTTTATACCAAATCACACCTGATGCATTCAGTGCCTTTAAACATTCCCTAGCTACCTCTGCAAAATAATTCTGCCAAGTTAAGGAAACCTAAGGGACAAAATAGATCCCAAGCAATGTCCTTGGATGTACAGACTGCCATATTCCAGGCAAAGATCTGCTGGGTGGATGTATTTAAAAACTTTGGTTCTCATTTGTCTTTAGTAAAAGTTCAGCCATTTTAACCCAGTAAACACATCCTTACACATTCTTTTAATTAAAATATTTAAAACAACAAAAGCTACAAATTAGGATAAAGCTGCCGAGGGAACTGAAATTATGGGATCAGATTATTTTCCTTCAGAAATTGTTACCATCTCAAAATACTAAAGGTCATGGGTTGTAACTCACTAAAAAGTAGGTTGCGATATGCTCCACTGATTGCTTTAGAGCATCCAAATATTCACAGAGTATAAATGTATGACTGTGAACCTGGACATCACTGAGCAGAGGTCATGGGCAGTACACGTTTCCTTTCACATCTGATTCTGTAGGACATTCTAAGTCATGTGAACTGTGAGGTTACAAGACTGACACAGAGTTTTGTGCACTAGGCACTTCCTGCAGTGGGAGTGAGTTGCATCTGGAGCTGAGCATGAAAGGTCTGAAACTGGATATCCTGGTCATTGAATACAGACTCAAATTTATATGGGTTTATTCACACTTCTGACCATCCCTTCCTGGTTGTATTTCCTCCCCCTGCTTTCTCCTTCTTTTCCAACAGGCTGTTTGCAGTCTACTGCAGAGATGCCACAGGTAGCTCAAACCGAGCTGTTTCAGGCACCAGAAGCAGCACAGATTTTACTCTGTGCTTCAAGGACATTAATTCCTGCATTCTTATGTAGTTCGTGCCGCACAGTTCCACAGCTACATTGTTTCCATGCAACAGTTCCTTTAGCTATGTTATGGGGATAAACTGGTAAATAGTTCAACATAAATTGAATAGGAGATAATTCTGGAGCCAGTACGCCCTTGTCACTGAGCAGTGCACGATCCTAAAGGGTCCATCCATGATCCCACACTCCATCTGTGATCATGGCAATACAGTGTGT
The DNA here is from genome assembly GCA_013397075.1 of Rhabdornis inornatus. Taxonomy (NCBI): domain Eukaryota; kingdom Metazoa; phylum Chordata; class Aves; order Passeriformes; family Rhabdornithidae; genus Rhabdornis; species Rhabdornis inornatus. The sequence continues at coordinate 611,439 of VWZS01004055.1, forward strand.
GACTGCAGTATAGTTCTTAGACATATTAATGACAGTAGATTACACATCATTTAAGCCACCCAGCCATTGAAGATCTGCTGTCCTTTCCTACAAGACCTTAGCATGAAAAAAGGTGGTTCAGGTATGCCAGCAATTCATTTTGAATCTCAAGATTGCTTCATTATAAAACCAGTTCTGCATGTAGGCCTAAAAATTCTCTGCAGATACTTCATGGTTACATGGCAAGTTTGGGGATGTAGCAATATAGCACAAAATAACATGCCTTCAGTAGAGAACTGAGTACTATGCATTTTTTTCCTGTTTTTAGCACATTTACATTACTTTCTCAGTTACTTTTCTCTCTGCAATTCCATAATAATTTTCTCATGTCAAGAAATTTAACTCTTTGTAAAAGCAGCTCCTCTAGGCTTAAAAGTATTCTAATTGCAATGGTGAGTAATTGCTGATCCTGTTCATATCTCACTATTTCTTTTCCTTCTAGTATGCCAGCAAGTTTTTGGTATTTGAAAGCAAAAAACATTAGTTTCATTTTATGTGACTCTATATTTAATATCCAGTTTTATTTCTCCTCTTGCTAGTCTCCTCTCTTTTTTATGAGCCTTAGTATTACATTGTTTCTAGCATGCGTATGTATGTCCTTATTCAATACCTGTCATTTTAGTTGCCCACCTTATTTTCTCACTTGTTGTATCTCTACAGAAGAACACATATGCTGGGTCAATTTTCTTTTTTTCTGTGACATTGTTCAGTTACTGATGGCTGTTAATAATCCCTCTATACACTCAGACTCCAGCAAAAGTAATATGATACAAGCTTTTAACAGAAGACAGATATGAGACATAAACACATGATTCGCCTTGTAAGATAAAACCCAAACTCATAATATATACACACACTCATATCTTCAAAATATCACTTAGGCTCTTCAATCTGTCCAGGTGTATTCTGTAAAAGCAGTTATTATTGTCACAAAATAGTACCACAAGCCCTATAAATTAATGTTACTGAAATTCTGAAGTAGGAAGTTGGCACACCGAAAAACGTCTTATCTTTCCAGTAGAATACATTTTGGTATCAGTCTCTACCTGATTTCCCATTCCTGGGACAAACTGCTCAAGGCCTTCATGGACCATGAACATTTTAAACTGATATTCCTTCCAAACCATCTATTATCTGACTGTTATTAAGTATCTGTTACCTGCCTTGTGTGCTCAAATATTAAAATATTAAATACTAAAGTACAGGGAAATGTATATGTATAAAAATTACCTCAAACTTTTCTACCAGGTTGAGATATGGAGTGCCGAAGGCATGACCCTGTGTTGTGGTCATATGGTAGCAGTGTCAGCAGAAGATGCACATCAAGAAGGTACTTGCATCTTTGGACATGAGCCTGGCACCAAGTGTTTTGTGCTTGGCTCATTGGTGAATGGAGGAGGCTGAAGCAGTGACAGACAGGAAACCTACACTGCCCAGCCAGCTGCCAGACCCGGCACAGAGCTCAGCTCAAACACAGCTGCAGCCTTTGACCCCTCTCTCATGCCCTTTCCCTCAGATTGAGATGTCTCAAAGTAAATAGTTTTCAAATAAAAGAAGTGAGAATTAGCACTGAATACTTGTGACAGAGATGAACATCAGAACAAGAAAAACAAAAATGGAGATGGAGGTTTTTTTCAGGTTTCTTTTGCTTCACAGGCTAGAGATCTTCCCCTCATATCTGAGAATATTTTCACCAAAAGAAATGGATAGCGCTTCTGTCTAGTTTTTTCCCATATGATGCCACTTTACTGTTAGCTGGCTTTTCCTAAAGCCTTCGGTGCCACAAAAGTACAGAAAACACTGGCTGGCATACCCCACTATCACACTCAAGTGCAGAACTAATGGATGACTTCAAAATCATGACTTCAGGAATCAGCCTTGATCACTGCACATCATGAAAGGAAAAAAATTAAGATATACGTTACATATACTTTGTATTGTTTCTATTCTCACTTTGCTAGTCAAACTATAGAATTCAAAGAGGAAATCCTTTCCCCATTTCTCTGACTTCCTCAAAGAGTATTTGAAAATTAAGCACATCTTATTTGTGGGTTCCAGTATCTGGGCTGCCCTCCGAAAAATACTAGTTCTCAGAACTGGAGAGAAAGCTCAATAGGAGGGCATAAAGGGCTCAAATATCAAGAGCTGGAACACTAAAGACTCTCTATTATCTGGGGGTCTAAAAATGTTGGTTTTTTTTTTGATTTGACAATTCTCTTTCTTTCTCTCCTAGTAAAGAGGTGAAATCGTTTCTGCAGAACGTTTTGATGCAATGGCTACAGGATCAGCATGCAGAGGCCTAGGAAAAAGAACCCTTTTCTTGCAATGGCACAATTTCATTGGGCAAAAAAGAGAGGATTTTTTTTTTTGCAGTTTTGGTCAAAAATCACATCAGAGTTACATTATTAATAACATACTGGGGCAGTCTGGGAAAAAAATACAGGCATAACATTTATTTTTTCCTTTTGTTTTGTATTCTATTTATTAAGCTGCTTTCAAAAGGTGCTTGAAAAAGAGGTTGATATACCAATATCTTGAGAAATCTAAGCAACATTTACAACAGCAACAAGCCCTCAGACTTCTTGTTCCAGACAGGAAATATCCAATAAGTTTGAACCTTACAAGTTCATTTTAGACACAGTCTTAGTCTTAAATACATACTCTTATTTATAATTTAATGAAAACTATTAAAATATGTTCTGTGGTTTACTATGCAATATAGCCTGTGGTACTTTAAAAAGTTAGTTAAAGGTTGGGGTAATGAGTTTTTTTGGGGAGAGAGGTTTGTTTTATTTGTTTACTTTCTTAAATATTATTGCCTAAATGAATGTTTTTCTGACTAGTTCACCAACAAGGAGAGAAAGTTGTATCATTCACATATTTGGGTTTCCCTTAAATAAAATTATTTCAAAATAACTGCAGAAACAAGAAGAGAAGGAAGCCATCTAGATAACAGTGGCAGAAGCATAGACACTAACAGTGGTTTTATGCAGCCAGAGCTGTTTCTACTGGCTTTGACTGATACTGGCCCTTGACAGCCCAGGTAGATGATATTAAAAGAAAAGGAGAAAAAGAAACCTTTCTGTCAGGGGAAGTCAGTCTATCATTTTATGAGACACATCAAACTAAAGTCTTATTCCATTTCTATGAATAGGCATAAGTATAGAATACATTGCATTAAATCAATTACATACTCATAAAAATGTAGCTCATTGTCAGTTACCAGATCCTCCTCAAGTACAAAGCACTGTTTATGAAAGCTCAGCCATCCTGAAGACTTTCAATATTACTGGTTTTAGTTAAGAGGTTAGTTCAGCAAGGCATTGGAAGCTACTCCTGATTTCAGAAAAACTTCAGTGTTTTCCCCCTACTCAAAGCACAAATAGCCCTTTAGCCATAGCAAGACACATTCCTCTGGGTAAATCAAGGCCAGGTTATACCCCTGGGATACTGCCCACTGATCTCTCAAATGTACCATGTGTTTATCTGTCATGTTGTCACACACTTCATGGCATTAGCTTTAAGGTGAACGCTGCACAACAGACCCTTCAGGGCACCAAAACCAGTCTTACTCAACAGTCAGTTACAGTCCTACAGAAATGCTCACAACCACTCAACCTGCAGGGAAAGTCAGACTAAATAAATGAATACAAACCAGTCCCACAAGAAAAGAAGGAGCCTTGCTCTAGTATGTAGCAGATCGAGATTAAAGAATACAAAAGTTAAAGATTTAGTTTTAATCATACAAAAAATGCCTTTAAAATCTCAGTTCATTCCATCACCTTTAAGCTACTGTGTATAGCTTACCTTTTGGAGGATTTTTCACAGCAATTCTCTAAATAAGGGCAGAGAATCATAGCAATTTCCCTAAGTTTTCTAAATACCAGTTGAGTCTAAATACAACGTCTCAAAATCAGCTTCTGTCTTGAGGGAATAACACCTTCTGTGTGTTCATGAATGAAGCATGCTCTGCTGTCTCCTGTTGACAAGTCACTTACATGCAACCATTATGATTTTTCTCTCAGTCTCTTCCTTTGTCAAGTTACAATTTCCTGTTACAATCAGGGATGATTACATTTTGCCCCAAGTGAGTTTATAAACACACTGTAAACAGGTGAAACAAATCAGTTAGGATGATTAAAGGCTTCCAACTGTGTCTCCAGATGGGCATTTGTAGGATCCAATTTTGAACATCATTTTGTTTTAATAACATCTTGTGTATTTTTGCCACAATTTTCTAAATGATGTGTTAAAGATGAAAGGTTTTCCTGGCTGTATTAGCCAGTGTATGCTATTTTACCAAAAGACAAATTAGGTTTATTCTTTTTATCTTTTCTATTGTTGGGACCATAACACATAAACTTTCTAAGCTTTTATAGTACATAGCAGCTATTTGGCTCATGTTACTTAAAAACTGTAAGAGAGATTCATGATTATGCAGCCATTAAAACTACTGGCTTAAAGAGTTCATCAGTGTTACTCAAAAGAAGACTGTCTTTTTTTTGTTTCAGAGAAAACAGGTTTTCTTGATTTGGTGAACCCAAGACACAAGAGTCTAAATTGTAGACTCTAGACAAACAGAGCAGTTCAGAAGGCAACTAGATCTATTCTGACCCCAGCAGCTATCAAAGGAGTGCAGCAGCAAGTACACTGTGATGGCACCAGCCATTGTATCATGCAGCCTGAATGATTTCTCATTAAGCTCAATGGAAAGACTCCTGCTGACTTCAGTAGTAATCAGTTAGAGACAAAGATTAACACAAGATAAAGCTGTAAGAGAAGTGATGACAGGGGGATGTCATATGGTCACAAAACAAAATCATGTGCTAATGATGTGCATATGAAACTGAAGTGCTACCTAAAAATGCTTTAGAATCATACACAGAAGAACATGGTGCAGTTGTTGAGCAATCCACATTCTTGTAAGTGCTGGCTTGAGTCTCTACCTTCACATATTTCCATCCCTGCGTTTCTAAATCACAGAATGACTAGGTTGGAAGAGATCTCCAAGACCACTGAGTCCAACCCATGCCCTAACCTCAGCTACACTAAGGCACCGAGAGCCATATCCAGTCTTTTTCTAAACACAGTCAGGGATGATGACTCCACCACCTCCCCAGGCAGATCATTCCAGTACTTTATCACTCTTTCTGTAAAAAACCTTTTCCTAATATCCAACCTATATTTCCCTTGGCTCAGCTTGAGACTGTGTCCTCTGGTTCTGTCAGTTGCTGCCTCCACCTGGCTACAGCCACCTTTCAGGAAGCTGTAGAGAGTGATGAGGTCACCCCTGAGTCTCCTTTTCTCCAGGCTAAACACCCCCAGCTCCCTCAGCAATTCCTCACAGGGCTTGTGTTCCAAGCCCCTCACCAGCCTTGTTNTTCCATCTTGTAATTATTTTCCAAGTACAAATGTTTTGTTGAGTGGGGTAATAATGATTTTTGCTTGTTGTGATAAATGAGTATAATGAGTTCATTTCTTTAAGCAATGTGTATTTTACATCCCTGCTTTGTTGCGTGCAATAAGCTATCTGTGGCACTATCAGCAGCTTCCACTGGAGTGAGAAAGCATTAGAAGTCCCATCTTTAAATCAAACCACCTGAGTGGGAGTTCAGAGGCCTTTATTCAGCAGGGAGTCACACTGCTCAAGCCTGGTGACAGACCGAACAGTAAATGTCCAAAGACTGTGAAGCAAATTGGCACAGCACCCCACTGAAAAAATGTCATTGTGGCTCCAGAATGCTTTTCAGTAGTGTAACAAGCCTTCAGTTGCTTGTAGCCATTAGAAATCCTTCAAATGCCTACCATCTTTTACTGTCCTAAGAGATGAGGTGTGGAGAGGTACAAGGTCTGTGTATAAATATCACAGAACATAGTGAACCCATGAGGGCTTCTGCATTTGTCACTGGTTTCAGAACTGCATAAATTTTGGGCACTACAACACAAAAAAAGACATTAATCTATCCAGCCAGCATCTAGAGGAGGACCACAAGGCTGGTGAAGGGTCTGGAGGGGAAGCCTTACGAGGCATGGCTGAGGTCACCTGGCTTGTTCAGCCTAGAGAAGAGGAAACTGAGGGGAGACCTCACTGCACTCTTTAAGATCCTCACAAGGAAAAGCAGAAGGACAGGCACTGATTTCTTCACTCTCCTGACCAGTGGCAGGACCTGGGGGAACAGCATGAAGCTGAGTCAGGGGAAGCTTAGGTCAAGTATCAGGAAAAGATTTTTCACCCAGAGGGCACTGGAACAGGCTCCCCAGGGAAGTGGGCACAGCACCAGCCAATCTCAGTTCATGAAGTGTTTGGATAATGCTCTTGGGCACATGGTGTGATTCTTGGTAATGGTCCTGTGCAGGGTCAAGAGTTGGACCCAATGATCCTCGTGGGTCACTTCCAACTCAGCTTATGCTATGGTTCAACTATGAAGTTCAGACTGCTTGAAAGAACCGTAGAGTGGCAGAACAGTCTGTAAGACAGACGACATCGGAGCATCTAGGAAGTCCTGCTGTTCCCCTTGCATGCTGCTTGTGCTTGGTTGATTACAGAGAGAAAAACTCTCTGGGAGTTCTCCCCCATACACCTGCAGAGGCAGAAGGGCTTGCCACCAGATAACCACACTGCCAAAAAATTCTGGTTTTATACCAGTTCTACTTACCTTGGAATCTCTGCTACACTAGGGCTGATTTTTGTCATGTCTTTTGCTTTCACATGACCCCCAGTTTGCTTTCTTATTCTCTCCTCTCTCAACACAATTTCTAATGCTGTTATTCTACAATTCTCCTTTCTTTGCTTCTGCTATTAGTTTCTCATTTTTCTCTTTTCACTTCTATTTTTTTAATTCAGCAAACTACTCCCCAGTCTCAGTTCTTTTGCTAGATCCTATATCTCATCATTCTCTCTTTCACTCCTGGCCTACTCAAACGTTCCTATTATTTCTATACCATATTCAGCATCATTCAGTGCACAACTCAGACAGAACATCTACTCTTCCCCCTTGTAACTGGGGTTTTGCCATCCTTAATATACGTAAGGATGTAATACAGAGTAAAAAAATCAGCTATAATGACAGAGATACACCGTGAAACATAACAGACAGCTGTCAGTCATGGGGAATTGTAATATACAGGGGCAATACACTCATACATATGCATTATCTCATCCTTAGCCTCCTTACCTCATTGATTTTCTGAGCAACACCTAAGTATGGAACCTCTAGCCTGTGCTAGCAGGAGCTTTCATTCCTGCTGGAAACACCCTTGCTGAATGGAGAGAGATCAAAAGCAAAAGCCAACTGAAAAATTAGCTACTGCAACTTCACACTGAGCCTAAAGAGATAGACAAACTACCCTTTGATACCTGTAATGGCAAGATAACATTTACAGCAAACAAAATCATAAGCAGGAGCATGTGCATCTCCTTTGCAAGCGACAACTAACAGTGCAGGAAGAACTCAGTTCTTTTCAAGGCTTCTTTTGGCTACAGAGATAACATTCAGATTTTGTTAAAACATGGAGGTAGTTTTTGACCTGCAATGAAGGGTCATTCCACATGTTCTACTTTACTTACTTGCAGCAATCACAGCTTCTCTTAAGAAAACACTACCAAACATGTATGACAAATCTGAGTGAATGTAACAACTGCAGTCACAAAGCAGTATCTCACTATGTTAATTAAGCAATTTTGTTTCTAAGAAAAGCCACTTAGAGAACACACTGTAATTGTTAGTGTACTGACAAAGTAGAATAACTTAGATTTGTTATCAAAGGCTCTGTAACAGAGCTGTCAATACTCTCTTCAGCTAAATCTATCATGCACAAAGATATTATTGAGGGAATAGCCAAAGTTTCCCTACTTCCTTCCCATTTTGCTTTTCAGAATGACTTCCTGCTACACATTTGTAATTGATCTTGTGCAATAGCTAGGCTGTTGGCTTATTACTCAAATTTGAACTTGAAAGATAAACAGCCTGCTTTTCATCTGATCCTTGTCCTTTGACTTACCTTACTCAGACAGCCAATTGTTAAAATTTCCATCAGTACAGCTGTATGAGTCATTTCACCCAAACAATCCATGTCTTTAAAGGGCAGATGGGGAGATAAAACAACCAAATTTTATCTTTGGCAACAAGAACTACTGTTGGTATCTATTGGGAGTAAGAATAATAGAGCTGAGAATAAGAATAATGTGAATGTAATAGAAATCTGACAATAGCACATAAAATAATAGCAATGTGCAATCTGAAGAAAAGTAGCAATTTGAAGGAATAATTCCAGGCTAGGAGGAGATGCCTTAAGAGTCTCACAAGCATGTGAAAATGATTATTTGTTTACAGCTTATCACTTACTACAAGATCATCAAACATTTGGACAATGCTGGCACAAAAGCCAGCTCAATTTGAAAGGGCTCATGACTATGAACCTGACTTGTTCACCGAGTGGTACTTACACGTTGGAGGAGAAGGGAGCTAGGTGGTAAAGGGTAACAACCCAACTGCTGTTCTCAAGAAACAGAAGACACCCAGCACTCAAATAAAACTATTTCATAGTTGCAATACCAAAAGCAACACTTTAGCTGAAATAAAAAAAAAAAGGCACATGAAAGAGAGGAGAAAAAAATCGAAGTGCAGTAGGAACAAAAGTGAACAAACTTGAAATTCTAGAAATGGAAATGGATGATTCAGAACTGAAGCTGTTTTAGATCACTCCCTGTTTCTGGTAGCATTTAGATGTTTCAAGATATTAGGGCAGTTATCATGCCTACTAGAGAAGGCATAGCACTATTATGACCAATGTTGGATCACATATTTTATCATTAACTATAAACAGAGTTAGCTTTGCTAAAACAAACATCTGTTCTGTAATTACTCATCTGTCACATACAAAATTTCCAAAAAAGTAAGACTATCTTGAGTGAAATTTGTGCATGACAGCAGGTAAATATGGATGCAGAAGATTCTTGCACAAATTCTTATCAGGAACATTATCTTACAAATATTATTATTGTCTCGTGGCTAATGTCTGTACCTAAGAATCCTGGGCAAGTCTGCCAAGAACATAGATGTGTACTTTAACAATTAAAATATATCACTCATTCCTTCATTTGAAATGAGTAAGAATCTTTTAATTGCAGCAAACACACTATATTAGTCAAAAAATGACAGATACAAATTTTGTGTCTCCCTTGTTCCTTGTATCTGTAACAGAGATCAAAAGACAGAAAACAAGACTTGTTTTTCTATTACTATCTGTATAGATGCTTTCTCTCATTGTTTTTTTCCCCTAAGCTTTTACATTGTAATTACTAAGAGTAAACTTTTTTATTACTTTTTTGCATGTTGTTCTAACCTTCTTCTAAGGTTACCAGCATACGTGAATTGCCAATACAATTATGGGGCAGCACAAAGAATGCTATCCTACCTGGGAACACAGGAACTGAGAAGGCAAATGAGACGTTTTCTTGCTTTATGCATTTATTTCCCTTAGTGCTTTTACCAGTTCTTAACTGGCTCTTCAATCAGTCTCTGTACAAATCAGCTGCCCTGGTGTTCTTTGCCAGGCAATCTGAAGTCAGTCTATCTCTACTGAAATAAATGCATATGGACTTATCAGGTTCCTGTAGCTTTGGGACAGGTGACTAATAATCCTGACAGCTTGGCTGTAAATTTTTGTATTAGAAATAAATGCTGTATGACCTAGCAGAGTAACAGAGCTGTATTGTTGCTTTTCAATCAGGCTGTACAGTAACAGCATGGTCTAACTCTTAGCAAAATAGTTGCTCTAGTGATACACATATGATTAACTGTGTGTCCCATGGCTGCAAAATAATATCCAATGAACCTTCTTCCAGGCACTGCCTTCATTGGAGCTGAACCACACAAAGAGCACACTGACATCAGAACTGCAGGAAGATAAATATTTCTGCTTTTATGCTTCTCTTTTATTCTAAACTTTGGCTGATTCTAGATACATACGAATCTCTGAAGATTTCTTACACAGAGGTTTTTGCTTTCTTTTACAGATACATGGCCATTATTGATCCCTTGAAACCTAGGCTCTCTGCAACTGCTACCAAGGTGGTCATTGGGAGCATATGGATTTTGGCATTCCTGTTAGCCTTTCCCCAGTGCCTATACTCCATAACCAAGGTGATGCCTGGGAGAACTCTTTGCTATGTAGCATGGCCAGGTGGTCCAAAACAGCATTTTACGTAAGCTTTTGTTCTTCTAAACTTGTGCATGGTGGTGTCTAGACTTGCAGTAGACTCGGCAAAATTTCTAGCATCGTGCAGATACTCTACATGCAGAATAACTAATAGCTTTGTTCACTGAGAAATGCAGAGCCAGTTTTCTAAGTAAGGATGATAAAGCATTATATGTGATAAACAGAACAAATTTATTCTCTTCCACATCTCTGAGTGTGCTCCCTCCAGTGCTGCACTTTTATCATTACCCAAGCCAAAATGGCTACTTCTATACAGAGAGAGATGGTCAGATTTGGGAACATAGCATGCAATTCACGCAAGCTTACTCTTTATCCTAACTAGGAAAATAAGGATTTTTAGTCTCTCCTTAGAATCATTTAGTTTGGAAAATACCTCTAAGGTCATCAAGTCCAGCCAACAAACCTTACACTACCAAGTCCACCACTAGACCATGTCACTAAGTACCACATCTACACACTCTTAAATACATCCAGAGATGGTGAATGAACTGCTCCTCTGGCCAGTACCAATGCTTGACACCACTTCCCACGAAAAAAAATTCCTAATACTCAGTCTAAACCTCCCCTGCCACAGTCTGAAGCCATTTCTTCTCTTGTAACTAGGGAGAAGAGACAAACATCCACCTCACTACAATCTCCTTTGAGGTAATTGTAGAGAATGAGAAGGCCCTAATCACATTTTTTTCTCTAGATCTCTTCATGAGAGGGTTGGATTTTATTACTTGATTCTGTTACACTATCACAATTACTTATGTCAGATATTAGTCCAAAAGAAAAAACTGGATAACCTGTAACTGGTTCCGCTTTCTGAAAGTGAGAATATCATTCAATTAAATTAAATATATCCTGTTTGTCCTTCTGGCAGAATTAGGAATAAGGGGCTACTCAGGCATCTGTCCTTTCATGTCTTCACTGACATTTAAGAAAAACATTGCATTCAAGGCTGAAAGCCTGTGTAACCATCTAGAATCAAATTTGACCTTTTGCTCTTTTTGAGGTGGGTGAAAGAAGTCCTGGTCATATATAATTTTTATCACTTTAGGAGCCGTACACAGAAATTTCTCTTTAGGGCAGGAAGGTCTCACTCAGTGACAGCTGAGGATTCTTCACTGATCATTCACTAGGATTTTATCTGAAGTTGGCATTTAACCAGGAACTAACAGGAGGCAAAAGAAATTATCTTTGTTTTCCCAGAGCTTACATCAGCAGTGGTGACTATATTGCACACAGGCTACAGATCTGTGTTGTCTATGTGCAACAGACCTGCTATATGACGAACAGTGGTGACAGGACTCTTATCAGGGCCTTTACATCAATATATCACTAAAATACTTATTTTCCTCTTTCATTTGTGGTCCAGACTAGAGCTCCAAATGCCTAGCTTGCCCTCATGATACCTGGCTGTGCAATTAAATCAATTCAGCTAGTTATGAACAAACATACCTTATTCTGCACTCAGTAATCACGGTAACTATACAGTCATTCATAATATATACTAAAGCAGGCTCAGCATTAGATACCCCACAAAGCACATGCATTAACATGTACATAAATTTGCAGTGCAATTCAAGACTTTCAAAAAGACAGCGAAAACAACAAGGACTAGCCAGTTAATATAAAACATGCTTTGTGCTAAAGTAGCAGTCTTGACTTCTAGCAGCCCATTCCATTGGTATAACTCCTCTGAAAGCATTAACCACCTTAATACCTTTTCATTGCAGGTATCATGTTATTGTGATTGTGCTGGTCTACTGCTTTCCACTGCTTGTCATGGGCATCACTTACTCCATGGTGGGAATTACCCTCTGGGGAGGAGAAATACCAGGCGACACATCCAACAAATATCACGAGCAGCTCAAAGCTAAGAGAAAGGTACTGTTCCAGTGAATCCCACTAAGTGAATACTTATAAAATCACCTGTAATTATGTGGACACCTATCACAGTAAATTCTTTCAGAAACACCAAATCATTTGAAATAGCAGCAATGAGAGATCTCCTTCAATACAAAATTTGATTAATTGTGACAAGTTGTCTTCTCTGTTCACTGTTGGGCTCTGTTCAGGCTGTTCTTTTTGTAACTTTAATGTTTGTCATTAAACAGGGAAACATTTGGGTTTTAACTTCTTACTCCACCTGTAGCAGCACATACTGTGTCTGCTATGCAGAAACTAAGGCAAAATGTTTAGCCTTCACAGAGTTAAGATACTGAATTTTGAACAATGGCTAGCAAACCATTAGCTCTAGTTTGGTAGGATTCTCATCCTACTGAAACAAAAGTGAATCTTGCTGCAATTCTCAGGTGATTAAGGTCCATGCATATTTGAGATAAGCACTGATCTGCCTGTTTGTAATGAATAAATTAGATTTTTAAACAGTATTTTTTTGTGAGAAATGCAGACAAGTTTTCCCAGATATTTTCCTTCAATCTCTTTCACTGTAGATATTATTTAAACTAACTAGACTTGGGATTGCTTATGAACTGATTATTTGACAATCTCCAGTTCAGTTTTCCTAATGTTGCAGTGCAATGAAGGTTTCTTTCCTATAACATTCTTTTTATTAATCTAGCTTTTCTTATTTAATAAGGTGGCCTCCTGCTTTTTATTTCTGATCAATTTTTTTTATCCTAAAACGTATTTAACCTTTCAGATTTGAAAAAATGGTACCCTAATACAAACTTCTAGTTCACAATGATGAGCACATTTTAAGTTGCTCAATTTGCTTCCTGATACTGTGAGTATGTTTGAACTGTGGAATATGCTACTATGCTGCAGCAGAGTGGGGCTTACTGCGTCTTGAGACAATATGAGATCTCCTGCAAATTCTGAAGAACACTAACATTTCCATTTCTTCAGGACACGGCAGAAATCACTTTCTGTAACACACACAATTTGCGAAAGCAAACATGGAAAGGACATTATTAAATTATTGCAGAACCAGGACAAGCCAGAACTTCAGGACCTGTTATCATAATGACTAATTAAAATAATCACCTTGTGACATAGAAACTAGAGGTCTCTGGCTTTCACTGTATGATATAGAGGGCCCAATTAAATCCCTTGAACACTTTAAAAACAGCACCTGTTTAGAATTCTAAATATATACAAGAGACAAGGAAGAGCATCCTTAATTAAAGGATTTTAAATGTGAGACTATAGGAATGCATACCTTCAAGACACGCAACAAGGGAATTAAATTATGTGCAGATATATTATAACTGCATCAGTGACTTTATGCGTAGAGCTCCATGACAGCACTTTAGCTACACCACTGTGCTCTCCAGCAGGATTTATGAAATGGCTGGTATTTGGAAATATGAATCATAATTGGTTATTCACAGAGAGGAACTAACAGACTGGAATCCAAATAAAGCCATAACTCAGCCTGCCTCTGGTAACACACCTAGTGCTTTGCCCTTTTCAGGCAAAGAAATAATCTGTTTTTCTTGCTATTTAGTATATAGGTCTAGACATATGGAAAATCTATGCACTTACAGTGAAGGAGAATATAAAATAGCTGATTATGTTTCATACCAGGCAATGCTGCACTGTTTGCAACAGGGCAAAGGTGTCTGGTTAGAGTTGTTTGAAATGGAATTTAATATTACGAAGGTAGTGAATGTAAGCTCATGTGAGACCTTTAAAAGAAACAGTATTTGTCTACATAAGATTTGAAGCTTGAGAAAGTTGCTAGTTTCTGTTGAACTCATCATTTCATATATATGATTCGGCAATACAGTCCTGAATCCTCCTGAAAGTGCCATCAAGGGACGAAGGATTCAAAGAATTTCACAGTGCACCTGTAGGTTGGACAACACAAAGTCATGCTTAGTATCTTTAAGATCAAAGACAAAATATTTAGAAATTCACAAGTGGATGCTACTTTTGCTTCCCCCCCCCTTTTTTTTTAACAGACAGCTCAAATATCTCAGGGACTGACCCATTTATATATGTCTGACATCAGTTTTTGAACTTCTGAACATTTGCTATATGTGGGGACTTTGCAGCCATTATCCCTTCTTCTTAAAGCTCCTGGCATGAGACTGACTGATGATCAGCTGAACACCACTTATTCTTCCGCAATTCCCATTTCCACAATATGGAATTACAGTCTCAATGGTGTCACACATACATTTATGCAAGTGTCTCATAATGTTACTATAAGATTTACTAGGTCAAAATGTTCTTTACATTCACTGCAGATACTTGCTATCAGATGTTGTCTCCATATCCTGTTTTTGCTATCTAACAAGTTCCAATCGCTCTTGCAGCTTTGCTTAACCCATAAGAGGAAATAATCATGTACTGCAAGTAAAATCAGTTAGTATTGTTTTTATCAAGGGATACAGTTCTGATACAACTGTTTTCTGAAAAAAAGAACATTTATCTCAACAGAAGATGCTATTGCCTGGCCACAGTGGGAAGAATGCAGAGGAACAGAAAATGTTCTCCTTAACTTTTGTATTTCCTTTACGGTTCTTTTTACTTATGTCTGTTAACTTTGTGATAATATCTCACCAGGCATCTTTTTCAGTAACTTTCATTTCTCCACACTTAAGCTTCTGCCTGTACTTTCTGCTTCTCCTAACACAGCTTGAGGTGTCATTTCAACTTCTTTTAGCAATGAAGATTGATTAAAAGCCACATTGTTTCAATATAATTTTTTTTTCTCAAATTTGAGTATAAAACAAGAAAAAAGCCCCATATATACGCTAGCGAATCTCAGTCTCTTTGAGAACTCCTGTATGAACACTTCACACATATTTATCTGGTTTGTTCTCTTTTTCTTTCCCCTCCTTTTCATAGATTTAGAGAAAGTCCAAGGAAGGGCAGCTAAAAATGATCAAAGGATTTATGAAGAGATTAAAAAGGCCTGAACTTTTCAGTTTGGACAAGATTTCAGGGTTTAAAGAAACACAAATGTGGTGGATAAAGTGACTGAAGAACTGTTGGTCACCGAATCCTGAAATACAAGGACTAATAGGAGAGCAGCATAAGGCTGGCAGAAGAGACAGCACTTTAAGAAAGGGTTATTTAAAAGTCAGTAGAGGGCATCTGAGATGTTCTACTGCCATATGTTTATGATCTCAGAGGATTCAGGAAGGTTTTAGGCAAATTAACAAACAATAAATTCATAAATCATAGAGTTTTAAGATTGGAAAAGACCTCCAAGATCAACAACCCCAACCTGTGACTGACCTCCACTGTCAACCAGGCCACAACACTAAATGCCATGTCCATTCATTTCTTGAACACTTTTAGATATAGTGACTCCACCACCTCCCTGGGCACCTTTTCCAACAGCTGACAACCCCTCCAGTGAAGAAATGCCTCCTGATGTCCAAAAATTCTCCCTAATGTCTAAGTAGATACTGAAAGGATGAATCAGAGACGCACCCCTCTTTAACACAATCTTGCGTGCTGGGGCAGTATTAGGAAAATAGAAGACAGAAAATGGCTAGATTCATGGGATTTCCATAAACAGCACCTCCTAGTGCCTCTGAGACAGAACAGTAGGATAGGTAGGCAACTGTCTGATTCAGAAGGAACTGTCCTAGTCTCTATGCTCCTGTTTTTACATAGCAGTGCAGCTATAAAAAACCTCCTGACTTCTCACTGGTTTTCAGTGCAACTAAAAATGCAGATTTTCCTTTTTTACTTCTTCACCACATATGAATAAATGGCATGAAAACACATTAATATATATTTTATACCACACTTAACAAAGAAAAGAACTAGTTAGAAATAATAACACTTTTGTTGGCATTAAAAGGTAGCCAGCCAGGTCAGACAGAAGAAAAGAAGATTAGTTGTTTCTCTATGGAGTAGTTTATTGCAGAGCAGAGGCAGGAGGGGAAAAAAAAGAGAGAGAGAAAAGGAAAAAAAAAAGCAAGAGAGTTAAAGCCTAAAACACTGCAGTATGGCATCAAAACTCTTGAAATACTGAATTAATTATGGGCTGAAACAGATTTGAAAAAATAAGACTATACACATAATATTAAGCTGATTCAACATAAATAGGTAGTGAGAATATTACAGTATGAACTCACAGATCAGATGATAACCAGTAACTAACTCTGAAATCAAAGATCCTTCTAGTTAACAAGCAATCACTAAGTCTAAACTTACAGACTAGGGTTAGATACTGCTCCATTCACAAAACCTTTTGTGAAAATTTGCACCCAGCCATGTGAAACAGAATGTTTTGACACTCTGAGTCCAAGCATTTGTCTTGTATGTGACTTCCTACACCATCTTGAAACTTCAGTTTTATCCTACATATTTGTTCAGACTTCTTCAAGAATGGAAAGTAACTGCTTCCTCATGGGACTGCATAAAGACATGGTAAGTTTTAAATCTTCCCAGTCATTTAAGCAATCCATCTTCTCCTGGCTTTTCCCAGCAAGAGAACCAGCACTGCAATCTCCACTAACTTATATATTATACGCCATGTTCAAAATGACGTAAGGGAATAGAAGTTTAATACAGCAGAAAGTAAACATAACTCGATTATCCTAAATTCAATTAAAAATACCTCCTGCAATCAAATACTCTACATAAACTTGTACTACATCCTTCAAGAGAAAACCAAATCGTCACAGCTGATGCCCTTATCTACACTGAATCATCACCTGTTACTAGTTTTTAAAATTCATACAGTAAGAAACACAGAATTTTTGGTCTTTTCTCAGGTTAATGCCAGGTTTGCCAAGGCTGCATGTATGTCAAAATGTTCACTAGACATGTTTAAGTGTGCAAAGAGAGCCAAACCCTAGAACACACTGTATGCAGGGTGAAAGCATCTGGACTACAGATCACTGAAACCTGCCATGCAACAGCAGGCTGCTGAAGAGAACTTATACTGCCATTTTGCCTTTCTCATAATTTATTTATTCATGGGGCATGAGTGTTTCCACCTTGAAGATTCATTTGTGCTGGTGCACCATGCACAGAAATGACTGCCATGGTGGTGTCAGAGGAGTTTGCTCATAGAATGAGCAGGTGTCCACTCCAGAAACACAAAGGGCCATGGGCACTACTATTCCCCTGGGAAGGTACCTCTTCCCTTTAGCTGTTCTCTTACATCCAGTGTAAGGGAGTGATATGTGAAATAACCGACCCATCCTATTGTGGGGTAATGAGGTGCAGAAGCTCAGTTTGCTATGAATAACGTGTATCTCCTGCCAAAAATAGGGGCCTGTATAATGTTTTGGTCCATCCATACTCATCTTCTTTAAATGGGACTACTCTGACTTAGCAGAGATTGACAATGAAAACAAAATGTAAAACAGAATAAATAAATACTAGAGGAGAATTAACATAGAAGATTAAGCTGGAGAAATAAACACTATTTTAAGAAGAGGCAATCTCACTGATATAACAGTCATAGCACTATGGCTTATATTATATGTGAGTGGCTGTAATGCTTGAGTAGCTGAAATTCATACAGCTACAGTTAAATTATATTTATCCAAAATGCTGATGCATTGTGAGCATCTTGCCAGCCAAAGCTCTGTTGTGATTGGAAACCACAGGTGTACTTCAGTGCAGCCACATTCACAAACTTAGCAATCATTGTTCAGCACATTCAAAAAGAAAAAAGACTTAGTAATATGAGGTTGAATAACAACTTACACCAGTTAGCACCATTTCTGTCCACTCCAGTGCTCTGTTAACAGCCAGCAATCAAGAGAAACAGAGATGCTTTTTAAAGATTGCAGCCCTTACATAGAAATGTGTGCTGATTAATTCCTCAGGCAACTAAAGGTGTAACAAAAATACCAAAGTGGCAGCTTGTTATGCTCACACACTGTTTCCTCTATGCGAAATACAAAGAACTCACCAAAAAGTTTCTGAAGTGATTAATCTGACTTTATGATCTCATAGTTTTAAGTCAGTCTCCTCCAAAGTTATAATCACATAGTCATATATCTCAGGCTTTGTGAAACTACTCTAGAAATTAAATCTTTTTGAAGATTTTCTTATCAATGAGTCATGGAAAGTTTAAACACCAACTTCATCTGTGGTTGTGTAAAACAGGAAGAGAGAATTTTCAGATGGTTTTAAAGGCTCTTCAGAAAACAAACTCATCCCTTGTTTGCCAGACACTGGAAGATGTTGAACTGTGTCCAGTACTTTCTCCACTTATTCGCTGAGCGTCAGTTTGTCTTTCAATGTTGAAATGTTAAATGAAAACAGGACAGGAACCAGCCTTCAACTCCTGTCACCACAGACAACTAACAGAACTCCTCTGATATCATCTTAAACCTCCATCTTCTAAAAAATCTCACCAATCCTAGAGTTTTCCAGGCTAAATTTCTTTACAGACAGCTCTATCTATGCCATTATTTTCACTTGGCTTAATTAATTACTTAACATCCCGCACTGGTGTCACCTCTACAGATGTTTTTATGTCCATTTCTTCTCAGTCTTTGTTTACATTTATTACATAAATGAAACAAGTGCTTCTGATCTTTTCTATAACATCTTTATGCAACAAGTGACTAAAACCAGACAAGGAACGCCAGCATTGTAGTGTCACCATGGTCCTGCACAGGGATCACTCCCTGTTCTCCACTGAGAATGCCTCATCTGGAACATCCTAGTATCTCATTTTTTCCTTTGATTAAACAGATTACCTGGTCGTGCTATAATAAATCAATAACATCTGTCTCCTCGTCATTTGTTCACAGCAGGCAAACAAATTCCCAGCAGATAATTTTTTATTAGTCCTTAACTGAGCAAATCCCAGAATTTTTCTGAGTATGATCCTACCTATGGAAGTACAGAGTAAAACAACCTGTCAAAACTAGTACAGCACCAGTCCAGCAGTTCCTATCTGCTCTGTGATATCTGTCACCACCACCACTCCACCTAGGGACACAGTCGCTACTGGTACCATAAAAAGTATGGACCAGCACTGTGAAACTGCACTTCTGCTCCCACAGTTCTTCCACATCCCAGTTCTTTCTCTAACTTACTTCTGTAGCAGCAAAGCTGTTCAGAAGCGTCTTGTCAAACTTATGACATGTCTTTATCTTGCTGTACAAAACTCCTCAGTAAATACATAAAATGAGGCAGATCTCAAGATGGATACCTAGAGAGTATATCCCAGACTGGAGAGAGATATGTTTTAAATACTTTCTAATATTTTTTTTTTTCTCTCAACTACCTTTCAGCACAGTGTTTCCCAAATCATGCTCAGTAGTAAAAAGTAACAGGTAAAATTACTTACAAAAATTAGTAACTAAAGATAGGTTTCCTCTGATTCTGCTTCAGGGCACCTCTTACTATGATATCCTTAACTCTGACTATTTATGGGAAGCATGAAATAGCCTTGTTAATATGTTAGATGCAAACCAATCCTAACGAAGCTAGAGCCTGACTTCACAAACTGTTACATGTGCCTAAAATTGGGTTTGTAAGCCTGTAGATGGAGTTAGTTACCCAAGGAGATGTGACATGATGCTTAGTATGCTTCCTACAGAGCACAGATGCTTACCCAGCCTGCTGCTCTTCCCCATGGCTCTGCATGCGTGAGTCAGGATTGGCCATTAAGAAGGTTATTGGACCAGACTGCAGATGTTAGTGTTCCACTAATATTTTGAGCAGTTGTTCCATAACCGTGAAGTCAAATACCCTGCCAGACTCACCAGATTTCAATTAACACAACAGTCAAAATCTCTACTTGCAAGTAATTTCTATTACAGCTAAAAGTTTGCAGAGTATGAATTGTTTTAAGCTTATTTTCTCTTAAGAAAAACTTCAAAATGGTAATGAGGGTAAGAATATCACATGAATATCTTTCTGGTGAAAATACTAGCAGAATAGGGTATCTTTTCCTATTTTGATCAGTAATACATTGCCATAGTTATCAAAAATCTCCACAAGAAGAGAGAGTACTGACAAGAAAGCCCATTTTCAGTATTTTCATTTGCCAATAATTAATTCCTGCACAATCATTACATTAATTACAATGTATGAGCCCCTCCCTAAACACATACACAAAAAGAGGCAGCTTTTTTCCAGTAGGATGAGGCAGAATAACCAATAATCTTTGCTTTTAAGTTTCAAAAAGTTCTGTTAAATTCTTTCTACTACCAAGTATACGTACTGAGAACCTACTGAAAATGCACAGAATGAGCAAAGTAATTATTAATGTTGTGAATCACAATTTTTATTTCACAATCTCACTCTTCACATGCTTAGAAACTGCCTAGGGAAAGACTTGGGCATGAGGTACAGGGGAATTACCATCATTGCATGTTAAACCCAAAATATTTTTTACAGAGCTATTTTATGATCTTAGAACTTCATTTAAAAAGGTTCATCTGTTCTCCCTTTCACAATTTTTTTTTCATTGCAATTTGTTCTCTTTTTAATGATCTGCCCGTAATTTTGAACAAGATTTCCTATTGAGGTAAAAATAAAGTCATACCTCCTGATCATTTTCTGAACATGATTGACACAGTGAAATATAATAAAATTACTGGAAGCTGCTCTTCGCTATCTCCAAATAGCTACAGAATACTCAGCAGAAGTACCAGCTTCCATTCATTGCCTCAAGTTCCTAAAACTCAGCTGTGAACTGTGAACAAACATCTTTCCACATCCATCATCCATGCTTCAAGCAGCAACCACAGAGAAGTAAAAGCAGAGTAAATACCTAGAATGGCTTTATACTGTGCGCAAACCTTGCTAATTTAAGTATTTACTGACAAACTGATGGAAGTTTTCTGGTCAATACTTTTTTTATAGAACAGCTGGTAATACCTCCAGGTCAGGAGCCGATTTAAGAGATTGGTTCTGCATGGTTAGTAAATTGTGCACTTACAGTTGCTGTGATGTTTCTCCTTGTTATTTTTATATTTCTGATCACTGTTGGCAGAAAATTTATCTGAAATATAAAGTCCAGGCACAGTCCTGGGGCAAAAATTCCTGCTTACTAATGCCTCATATTTTTAAGAATGGAAGAAACACTAGGTTAGCAGACAAAAAATTTCAACGATGCTTCACTCCAATGTTACTGAGCTCAGTGTGTTTTCAAATGCATTGCTGAATACAATTATAGATGTTTGTTAATAATAGAACTAAGATACCTATGAGAAAGACAAATGAAAACCAAGTGTCTCTTTTTCAACATTCAGATTTTCTGCATGGAGATTATGATCGCCATGTTTCAAACTACTGGGGTTTTTAAGACAGACTTCATTTTCTCGGTGCAGTTTCTCCCCAGGTTCAAGTTTGGGACCTGACCCACCAGACTGATAACCTTAAAATCCCACATTCAGGACAAAGTGTGTTCTTCAAGTTGTATACAAATTTTCTCACCAGTATATCAACAAACCTTGGAAACAGATAGGAGAGAGTACGTAAGAAGCCCCTTCCTCACCGAGTCCCCGTAGGGAAGTCATGAACAAATTAATATTAGCATGCATTTTCAATCTGCCGAGCTTTCTGGAATCCTGCAAAGCATCTGTGTGGTGAAAAGCCCAGGAAATCTGATGCAGATTACTCATTTTAGAGGACTGCAGAGCCAAGACCTGTATATTCAGCAGAACAGAACTGCAGTTCCCACATTACACTTACAAACTTTTGCATTATTACAGGCTGTTCTTCATGTCAAAAGAAAACATAACTTCAGCACTGTTTTTTCTGAGTTAAAGCAGAAATCTACACACCTACACACAGAGGGGTGTCTACGTTATGTTCATTAATGCCTTCACCTAACAAATCTAATCCTTTAACTCAAACATTTAATTCTTCAGAAGTTTCTGTACTGCAACATTGTAAATAACCCATTCAAAGCACCTTTATTTCATTACTCATTTTCTGGGGTGGATAGAAGTAGTTTTTTTATTTCTCCAGGTTTTAAAGCAGGTTTCCTAGGAAACAGTTTCAGCCACCCTGGCATGGGTCATCTCAGACCTTATTCCACAAATTGGGATATCACAGGAGTATCAAACCAGTGCAATAATGACCAATGTGTTGACCATTATGGCCAAGTCATGTGGATACTTTAATACTTGAAGCAATGCTTATCTGTACAAAAATAGATGCTGTCAGGAGAATGACACTCCTGATACTTTTCACCAATAATTGACCAGAGCATGTATCACTCTTCATTAACCAAGTACTTCCAAAATGTTCCATATGTGAGTTACAAGTCTACTGCTAATAAATTCACAACCTTGTACAGTCATTTGAAGAATGACGACAATAAAGTAGGTGCATGAAATGCAGAATACAAACCTCTACATCACTGACATTAACAGTCTCCTTTGAAGCCAATTTAAATGAAAAAAGACTGGGGGACAATATTAAAATTTTTTGCCTTTTTTTTTTCTTAGGTGGTAATAAACATTTTTTCTTCAAACTTTGATAGGGGAGATGCTACTACCACTGCAAATGCATAATTATGATGGCAATTAAAAAACAGCTTTAACTGTGCTTTTTTCCTAACAGAATTTTGCCATGCAATTTAAACAAGTACAGTTCGAGAATAAATCACAGTTCTTTTCTTATCAACAAAAAAGAGATGAAAGAAGTTTTTCAAACAATGTAGCAAACAATCTGCATTCTTTCCCCTTATGTTCTTGTGCCAAAATTCTGGAGAAATATGGTAAACATTCAAATGGCTTCTAATTATATAAATCACTAATTCCCTTAGTTGAATAAGCTGGAAATAAAACAATTCAAAAATTAGTCTTTCCGTATGAAATAAGAGCCTGTGCTCCTATTTTGAAGATAACCAAAGGTACCCATCTCATTTCAGGTTCAGGAGGGCAGTTTTAATTATAAGGAGCCCACATAAAGTAAGTCACATGTAAGATGGTATTCAACCTTTGCATAATTCACTAGCATAGTTCATCATGGCATTAGTTGTTTATTGCAGTGTCCAGTATATAAAATCTAGTTTTCAAAAGAGAACATTCACTAGTGCCATTCCTTCAGAAGTCTTATATGGAAAATTAAACATTGAGCCTACAACAAGGATTAAAGGTTCCAGAACACTTTCAGAATTGTGGCAGAAAGTGGACTTCAGAATTAACTACCCCTATTAGGAAAACAAAAGAAGATATGATTATTTTATTTTCCCCCACAACAAATCTCATATTTGGTTGAGGCATGGAAACAAATTATGCCCCATCATTCATTCCAGGTAAGGAAGAAAAGTATTGTAAAATAAGCGGTAGTACGAATCTAAAGTATAAAAGCACTAGATCAGCTTTTTCACTTTTTTTCCAGAACTAGATCTCAGGTGGATAATCATGCCCAATAATGCCAATCCCACAACAGCCACTCAGAGTCGTTCTCTAAAGAACACAAACTTCTTATGCTCCTCCTTCTTATGCTTAAGACCAAGACAATGACACAAGGTCACCTACCTCTACTTGTTGTCCAGCTTACAGAAAAAAACTCTTGGTTTGAGCAGTAGACATTAGCATATTGCCTAATATCCAACAATCTCTTGTGAGAAATTGAGAAATCTCTTCTTAGATAGTGTGGAAACTATTCCTCCTTGCCCCCCATCAGATGCTTGTAAAATCATGCAGTCTCAAGGAAAATAAAACTCTGAGCAAATTACCCCTTTTTTGCAATGGAACAGATATTTCTTTCCATGCTGAGAGAAACTCAAAGTCACTGTCAAACCTGTGTTCTATGCAACTTTGGGGAAACATCATGTAAAAATGGCAGTAGTTAAGACAACTCATAAAAAATGTCAGGATTACTTTGGTTTGAGGGGAGTCCCACATTGTAGCATTTGGAAGAAAGCAGACTAATTAAAAACTACTTCACACCAGAAGAGAATATATTTTTCAACTTTAGAGCTTAGCTAACCAAGTAAATGATTGTGAATTCTGTTTACAACAAGGGATTATGCAAACTGAAATGAAAAACAGTTTCTTTATTTCAAGTAACAGAGAAAAACAGATGGAAAGTGCAGGTCAGAAGACTAAAATTATCTGGAGGGCTGGAATTGGTAAAGACTTTACGTGGCTGAAAGACTTCCAAGCTCTCTCATACTTTCTCCTCCTAAACGTGCATCTTCCTCAGCTATTAAGAATTCATCCTTTCCTAGGGGCTGAAAGAGGGCGGAAAATCCCTGAGTTTGTCAAAGCACTTGGTACCTTAGAAGTCAGTTCTGTCTCTGTACTATTGCCAGTAGAATTACCTTTGAATCCTAACTTTTTTGCAGAAGAGAGATACTTCAGTCCATATAAGCATTGTGGAGAAGCAAAGATGTATTGGTGTTCCTTTCTCTCTGGTGCTTCATGCATAGAGTGCCACATGTGTCCCCAGGACCAGGAAGTTAAAACCGGGACTGGTTTACTGGCTGCATCCTAACACTTTGTGAAATGTTAGTGTGGCATTTTACTTCTCCCAAAAGAGCACAGAGCAAAAGTTATGATTGCAGGGATTATTGTTGAACTGTGTTTAGCTGTATTCATGAATAAATAACATCCAGGAGGGGGTAAACAAAGACATTCTTACGCTCCATGGGTTCCTAAATAATTTGTTTCTCATTTATATCTGCATAACACCTAGGAGTAAAATTTCTGCAAGTAATTAAATTGTTCTGTGTGATATAAGTGCTAATGAAATCAAAAGCCAAATTCCTGTACTTGTAGAAGCAGCAGTATCAAAGATGACTTAGAAAGGCAATAAGAAGCTGCAGAGAAGATTGAAAAGGAAATTATTGCATGGTCCAAGTCTTAGGTACTGCTGACAAATCAATGTCTTGCAATGTGAATTGCTGTATTCCTTCAGCAGCAACTGAGTCTCTCAGAAAAGTATGTTATTCCCAACCTTTCAAGAGCTGCTCTCAATGCTACATCTTAAATCAGACTACTTTTCAAGCTATTCTTCATGCATAATAAAAACGGGATGGAAAAATAAATGTACTTGCTGGTTTTTCTGAGTGTAGCAGAATCTGTTAGTTCCTTTTCACTTTTACTGTTCGAAATGTTTCACAGCAAAGGCAAACTTGCCAACTCCAATTCCAATTAACTTACATGGGTTTTGCTCTTTTAAATACATTTTTTCTCATTACATCCATTAATGAAAGAATGCTCCTTACCCAGACAGAAAGGATTTAAAGGAATGGACAAGACCACAAAGCACATAAATTAACTTTCTTTTCTAGACATAGTTTTTGTTAGACATAGGTAGCAGTGCATCAATATCAGCAGAACAGGTTGATGAAAATCAATGTATAAAATAAATACTTTGATTTTCCATTTACAAATCTAGCCTCTAGACTTGCACGCAGGTTGCACGACTGGGAGACTCAGTAAAACTCATTTAACAGAAGTATAGCCTAGAATAGAAAGAACCCTCTTTCCTCCAGTCACGCGGCCCACAATACACACAGAGGGAGACTGAACAGAACACCAGGGCAGAATGGCACTACTGGGATAAAAGATTTTCACTGCAATTCACATTTTGGAAAGCTCCATGGTGAAATGGTGGCAGGAACAGAGCTAGACTTCAAGCTAAGCAACTGAATTCAGTCATTTTCCTGCTTTAGAAATGTTTCTTAATACACAAGAGCAAGCCCTTATTAATGAATTCTATGCAACTCAGAATGGAAGGAAAAACTACTGAAAAATGGTAACATCTCAAAAAAGTGAAACAGAACAGACCTATTAAAAAGAACTTTTTTTTTTTCAGTCACAGCAGGCAAAAAAACAACCCGAACACTGAAGTTGTCTTTTATACTCTGCAGTTGGACCTGTAAAGTGTCACTGGGGTTTCTTTAGTGAAACATCACAGTGTACTGGGGAAAGAAAATCAAGTTTTTGTGGTAAATTCATACTGGGCCTGTTTCATTTATTTTCTGTTGGTTCATGGGCACTTGTTCATCAGAATTTATTCCAAGTAAACTCAAGGTGCCCTGGGTTTATAGACCTTGAAGTCACATTCCGTTCACAGTTATTGATATAATCAAGAAATGAAACTTCACACCGGAAAGACCAATGCTACGGACAAGAACTGCAGCTATAAACTGCAACATATGGCCTTGCACAGTGTGCGCCTCCCTCTGAAAGGGAAAAAGACATTGGGAATAATCTCCTTCTATTTCTTCTTTTCTTTCCCCTCCATTTCTGCCAACACATAGTCATTCTTAGGTAATGAAAGGAGAACAGACTAGGGCTTTTTGATTCCTCTCACAACTTGTGTTTGACTTCAAATCTTCAAATTTAACCTTATATTTGTTGTGTTTCCAACAATTTTACACCACACAGACTTGCAACATCTCACTTATTTTCTCCTAGGAAATATGTCAATAAGTGCACTGTACAATATAAATGCTCAAAATGACATGCAAGCCTCAATGATTAAGAATGTAATGTGTTTCACTCTCTGTCATTCAAGTGACTTGTTACTTCACAAATTAAATCAAACACTAAAGTCCATTTAAATCATCTGTAGCTTGTTTGACTATTTGCTTCAAAAATTTCTGCTTTCAGGATCATGATGACTTAATATTTAATCATGTATTTCCAGACAGAAACAGCAATAAGAAAACCTTATACTAATATCACTCTTTTAAAAGATGAGCATTGTTTTAAACAAAAGAGTAACCTTTCGTTTAAAACAAAGAGGAAAAGATGCAATTTTCTGGGAGTGATTTGGCATTTTTCATTTCAAAACTTAAAAAAAGTTAAAACATTCAAAATTAGAATTGAATTGCCTGAAATTGTGACAGAATTGTGGATTTTCTTTGCAGGATAAGTCACTTTGGGATTTCTGGTCCCTTGAAGAAAACCTGAGATATGGTATTTAATAGTAATTTAAACAAACTTCATTCCTTCAGGGTTGATTTTCACAGCATCTGAAATCTAAAAGCTATTTTTTGTACAGCTTGGGAAGGTTTATTAGCTTTAGGAGACCTTTAAGTAGACTCTGGAAGCACTGCTTGCCTTGCCCTTCAATATAACACAGAAAACTAGACAATGAGCATTTGGATGTCAGAAAAAAGACAACTTTCTTTTGGAAAAAATTAACACAATTGAGTATGCCAAACAGGCAACCTGGACTCTTTTTATGATTTCTAGCATCTGAGGCATGAGTGACAGTGTTCAACCACATTAAGCTACATTAGTTGCTGGGAAGCTCTATTATTTTGGCTCACAAGCACTGCACAGATGAAATGTGCACTGTAAATACAGATTTACCTGCTTACATTTTGAAAATTTGGACACAAAAATCCTTTCATTCAGTACCTATGATATTCCAATGATACTAACTCTAGGAACAATTTCACATGCACAGCTGGTACCGCAAGACTTGCTAATTAAATATCAAGGTAAGCAATTAGATTCTCAAAGGTTCTGAAATTACAGAAGTCTTGAAAGGTGCTGAGGTAACACTTACCATTCCTGACAGACCTATAAAAACACAGCAACAAGCAAAGTGCACCTGTAAATCAGTGACAGGGAGCTTAAGTACCATGGTAAAACTATGGAGTTAAGGCTTCTATCTATACAATGTGTGCAAGGCAGAGGTGTATAAATTCTCAGCAGAACAGTGGAAGTCATGTTGAAAGCAGTGAAATAGTGATGCTATTTAATGACAGACTGTGATTAGACAACGTATTTTTATGTATCACTTCACATACATAGTTTAGTCCAGAAATG
The DNA here is from genome assembly GCA_013397075.1 of Rhabdornis inornatus. NCBI lineage: Eukaryota > Metazoa > Chordata > Aves > Passeriformes > Rhabdornithidae > Rhabdornis > Rhabdornis inornatus. The sequence goes on from VWZS01004055.1 coordinate 639,344, forward strand.
TCTGTCCACATAAATTCATAACCTCTTCCCCTCTACCCCAAAAAAATCGCATATATAGTCCTATAAACTCCTATATATGCCTAGATGTAGATGCACAGTTGGTGTGTTGCCTTCCTTTATAATAATACTGATCTTCCTGATCACAGGATGACTTACAGTTAACTGATGAAAAGTGTGTCAGTAGAACCAACTATTATTAATGTTGTATATGTGGCCAGATGTCTCTTTTTTAAGTGATGATCAGTGCAAATATATCAGCAATAATAAGTATTCTTATAAGCAAAATCTTGCACATTACAGTCCTATCCAGCAGGAAAGACTGCTAATTGGTACCAGCTATTAAATGAAAAATTGCTTCATGTTTCCCATAGGAAGATGTAATGCAAGTTAAGGAGGATACCATAACATTTATATGTAAAATGATTTGTGTTAGTTGGAATTTTATAAAAACATTAATCAGACATTTAAGTATGGAAAATTTCAGCTCTTAGGATTTCTCTCCTGGTAAAACTAGAAACTAGTTTTGAAATGGCACCTTGTACAGAGAAAATAAAGGAACTGTTCATAGAGATCCGTGTTATTCTCAGTATTCACAAGTATAAATGAACAAGAGGCCTCCCAGCATAGATTTATCATGTCTAGTTTCCTTTCAGCTACAGAAAGAAACCCCTTGGTGTAAACATGTGGCATATTGTGCTGAAAATGGTGGCTGGACTAGTATTTGACATTCCTCTCTGAAAAGAGAAAGATTGGAATGAAAATTTTGCATGAGTCGCAAGCTTTCTTTGTGTGTTTGGAGCACAAAGCAGAGCTCTTCTTCATTTGTGCTTACTGGAAACTATAGTAGCTAAACAGATGTTGTGATGCCTGCAGAAAACAACAAATAAGGATCACCAGCCAAGGGAATTGTTAGGCTCTGAAATCACACAGGATGCTGCAGTTGCTCATTTCCTACAACCTAGTGTTACTCAAATCACATTTAAAAACTGGGGACAAGAAATACACTTGCAGACCACAATAAAAATAGACACCAAGGTCAACAAAAGTTCAAAATGAGGTGTCCAAATAAAACACCCTGTAACCTTATGCCATGATTACATATACAGAAAAGAAGTGATATTTTAGATAGCCAAATATAAGTAAGCAAATACATTACTTGCAAAAATCAATACAAATAAAGTCAGGGAAGATTTTCATGCTATTTTTCTTAGGAAAAAGAGGATCTCCAGTGAAGAAAAAAATAATTAAGAGAGTTGCATTAAAAGCAAAAAACTATACAAAAGCATATTCAGCTGTCCTTTGACTAACTTTAAAAATTAATTACAAGAAAATTAATAATGGATGTTGAAATGCCAGTCCAAATAAAAAAGGCTAAATATCATTATTACTTCTTTCAGGTGGTAAAAATGATGATTGTGGTTGTGCTGACATTTGCCATCTGCTGGCTGCCCTACCACATTTACTTCATAGTTACTGGGATCTATCAACAATTAAATCGCTGGAAATACATTCAGCAAATCTATTTAGCCAGCTTTTGGCTTGCCATGAGCTCTACAATGTACAATCCCATTATCTACTGCTGTCTTAATAAGAGGTAAGAGCTGGTTATGAAATAAGATGCATAACTTCACCAAGAATATAAATTGCTTAAACGGAAAAAAGACAAACTTTTCACTTAAATAGTTTTCAGTTAGTGGGAAAGAAAACAAAAGAAAGAAAACAAAACCTTCCTTTAGATTTGTACTTGAAAAGAATCCCCAAAAACCCAAAGGTGGACTTCCAGTAAATATTTTGGTCTAACTAAAATTTCAGAGCAAAATTCACTTTTCAGAAACCAGTCCTTCCCATGTCCACCTGCAAAATTTAAAAAAACTATAGAAGTTTAATGTTTTTTGGTCTGAAAAATATTAAAATAAAGAAGATGGTAATTAGTCATATAGAGTGCAAGCTGTATGTTCACTAATTGTGGCCCTGATTTTGTTTTGCTGGAAGAATGTAATACAAAATGTGATTTACTGTGTTTTGCATATCTCAGTATTAGATTTTTACTGCGCTCCAAAATCAACAACGGGCTGATAAATATTATACAAATATTTATATCCTCATTACTTAATATTAAGTTACAGTATTGTTTGATAGCAACAAAATTATGCTCTGAATTTCAAAGGCACTGCACCCGTTGAGTTTGGTGACATTTTACAGATACTTGCTAGTCTGAGACTACTGCATTGCAGAATGGACTCAAGTCTTTCAACTTACAGGACCAGGATCTACACAAACATCCTGGCCATCCTATTCGCAAGTATTTCTTCCAGCATTACTGGATAAATGTAGAACCAAGAACAATTAATTACTTCACAAACTCAGTCAGTATGAATCAATGTTGAATAAGTGATCTTAAATAACATTTCAAATCTCTTTTGACTTAGCAGCCAGTGCCAAGTTTAATTACTGTCAAACTTTATACCAAGCGCAAAGTATTTCTAAACCCCCACTAAAGATCATACAGTACCTGACAAAAGGAGTGTAACCAAGAATGAAGTGAACAAATCCTAATGACTTTTTATTGGTGTAAAAACACTGGCTTCTCCCTCCTTGATGAGGATAACTTATGATGATTAACATTAATGATCTTTTAAAAAGACAAGGTAATGACTAAATTTGTAGAGCCTTCTGCCTCTTTTCATCATTTACAACTGTTTAAAGATGAGGTAAAGTTTTAGCATGCCAGAACAAAACCGTAACTCAAATGGCAAATCTTCCATTAATTTCAACAGAAACCAGATTTCAGTAAGCGTCCAGTGTCTGCAAAATCAAAGGCAAGGAAGAATGAGGCCTCATATTTTTCAATTACTACCATAAAACCTCTAAACCAATCCCATTTTCTTAAAAACTTTTTATGGCACAGTTACAAAAGTATCCATAAAAAATAACATCTCTGATGTGGCTTATATTGACACTTGCAAACTGCAAAATTAAGTGTCTGGATTAAAGAATACAGCCAAAGAAAAATTAATATTTTGAGACATACTAAAGGTCACCTTGTTCAGAATTTGATGCAAGAATGAAATCCCGGTGACGGTTTTCTTATAATTAAGTTCCATATTGAAATGAAGGTACCAGAATGTCTGCTTCCTTTTCATTAAGTAGGAAAATAGAGCTTGTTGCGGGGAGTCAGATCAATTCAATCCTCTGCTGGATCTAGTATCAGAGTCAGAACATCTATCCCCAGCCTCATCTTCCAGGCTAATTAGGATATTACACATCTAGATAAAGAGAGCATTATTTCAAGATGAAGAAACATGCCCAGAATTAGAAAGTAGATGGAAGGTACCAAGAAAAGTAAAAAGTAATACAGTTTAAAGATCTTTTGGTTTTACAATTTCAATCACTAAATCCATTTCCATCAGAGGTTGTTTCAGTATTTTTCCAAATATGGACTGCATGTAAACAGAGAATGCTTTTTAGCAACCTACCTGCTCAGCTGTCATCAAGTGAGAATTCCACAGCAAACTTAAAAATTTGAGGAAGGAAAAGCCACTTTGTGAGATCTGTTAACTGCAACTGAACACTTTATGTGATTTTCTCCTTGCAGTTATCACTGTGGGAGTTGAACCATTGCTCTAAAAAACTTACAGACAGGATAAACAACAGAGTTGATTGTTGAAACAAAGCAAGAGAAGCAAGACAAGTGAGAAAGTCAGATAAGCTTTAGGTCTAGATGAAAAGAGGTTCTTTTTCCAGTTATACACATATAGGGAATTGCTTTTCCAATATATTAAACTTTTATTCTGGAAATGCATACACACAAAACATAGTAATGGTCTTTATGGTGAATCCCTGCCTCTGTATGAGTATTGCAACACTGATGTTCTAAAGCCACAAAATGCCTGTTTGTATATTGCTCACATTCAGACTTCAACTTTCTAGGATGCTCTTAATTATTAACAATTATTTTCCAAATATTTTACATGAACAATTATTAGTCATTACATCATTCACATACAAGCATCTCTGTTACAGAGAAATGCAGAAGGGATATTGAAATTTGGAAACTGGGATGGTATTTTAGAGAAAAGAATGTTACAAAGTTGCTTGCTGGCAAAAAGATAAAGATATAGGTGCAGATTTCACTGGAGGTCAAATTTCTGTGACAACAGTTCTATGACAGTTGGTGTTTGTTTACTTTGCATGGGCAAAGGACAGGAAATTCATTATAATGAAAATACCACTGCTAAAATGCAGGTAAAGCATACAGAAAATCAGAAATTGAAATTAGTTGTTACCAGTACCTTTTTTTGGCCTAGTCAGACCTGAGTCAAGGAAATTTCCACTGATTTGACCAGACCCAGGCCTAGGGGCAGGATAATTGGCCAAGTCAGTGTCCTGCCAGCACTGTGTATGTTTTCAGATGAAGGTCTGGGGCTGGCTTTCGCAAGCACAGGCTTTCCCCAGGCTTCTTTCCTCCTAGGTTCCGAGCTGGCTTCAAGAGAGCTTTCCGCTGGTGCCCCTTCATTGAGGTGTCCAGCTATGACGAGCTGGAGCTGAAGGCAGCCAGGTTCCACCCCACCCGGCAAAGCAGCCTCTACGCTGTGTCCAGGATGGACTCCAGCATGACGGTGGTGTTTGACACCAACGATGGAGACAGCATGCATGCCAGCCATAAGAAAAGAGCAGCTCCAAGGGACCTGAACTTCAATGGCTGTTCACAGAGGAATTCCAGGACTGTCTCCACAGCCTCAAGCCTCATCAGTTCACTGCACAGATCAGCAGATGTTTATTCCTAATCATTTCACGTTGCCAGAAGGGCAACACTGGACAATGTTCTCCTACTCTGGGACTTAGTATCCATACCACAGGAAAGCAAAACAGATTCCACTAACAAACCCTAGCTATAAATATTGTGAGACTTTTGGGAATCTCTTACTTTTTTTGCTTTGGAGAGAATGAGGAATTTGAAGACATAAGTATGTCTCAGTCCAAAAGACTAGGTGCACCTTATGCACAACATTTGTAGGGATTATCCAAAATAAACCAATGGCATAAAAAACTTTGTTTCAGTTGTCTTTGACCTGTGGCATTTATGTCTGACTTACTGAAATGTAACAGGCTCCTTTATTTATTGAAGCAGAAATGTACAGTGTTTTCCATTAGGAGTGTATTAATTCTACAGTAACAGAATTACATGAAATTTGATTATAAAAATGTATTTATAATGAATACCTAATGAGCCCCAAGTCTATTAAGCTGTTTTACAATTTAGCCCCATTCCCAGACAAATGGATAAAATTAAGTTCACGTGAATGCAGTTCAGCTCTGTCTGCAACAGTATAATTTTGGAAATACATATGAGAACAGGAGAACATGACTAAGAGACTAAGTTAAATTCTACCAAAGTTAGCATGTTAGTAAACATTAGACTCTAATGGGATCTGTACTTCCAGGGGAATATATTGCTTTGATAAATGTCTCATAGCTTTGTATCTCAGTATTAAGGCTAAGGTCTGTCTCTGGTGACCTTATCAGAACCTTTCTGATTGACTTTAGAAGCACCAAAAGATTTCAAACTGGAGACTCGTATTTGAAAAAAAAATACCACTGTGGCAATGGACTCTTTTCTGCAGAAGATAAAGTAACAAGATTCATGATGAAAAACTTCCACTGGGGGAAAAAAATATTTGGGCTTTTTAAACAAATTTTCCATAGCTTGATGCATGTAAAAATACTCCTGTGCCTGCCTCTGAAAATATGCTAGGCATTCTTACACAGACACGCTCCCACTGAATTCACACAAAATCCACTTACCATTACTGTTGCAGAGAAAGCTGAATGTAACAAAAAAAGGGACCAGAGAGCAGCCTTTGTTTTAGTTAAATGACTGTGTCAGTTGCATGGATAGACTAATTACATGAGTGTTTGTTGTCAAACAGTTAATAAAAACATAAGCAAGTGTGAATCTCTTCCTGAGCTAGCACAAGACAGTGTGTATCTGGCTGAACCCAACACAGTACCAAAGCTGAGCAATTGATAAAGAGAAGTTTGAAGAGAGAAAGGCTTGAGCTGGCTTTAGTCCACGTTCCTTCCCAGCATTGTAACAGTGAGCATATCAAACAAGACTAGTAAAAGAAGAATCATGTTTGTATTGTGATTCATGTACATAAGTCAATTGTTATGTTCTGCTAAGTGTAAGTTGTATAGTGATTTCTGTGCACTGTGGTATCACTCACTGAATCAAAATCCTGCATAAGGTAAAATATCCTCAAATACATAAACCTGATATATTAAAGTCTTCGTGTATGGAATAGCTAAAGAATCTGGTCATGGAGTATTGTACTCTTATAAAAATGTATCACAATTCCAGACTCATGCTTTTTCTATCTATGGCCTGATCTCAAATCCACTGAAACAAAGAGCTCCTTTCATTAATGACTTTCCTTTTAAATGTCAGCCCACGCCTTTCAACAGTCTGTTTCTCTAAAAAACCAAGTATTTTCCAACATTGCAATTGCTATACTCTCACTTCTTGTTTGCTTTTTAAAAAAGTGTGCAGTAATCCAGCAAGTGTCATGCAATGCCTATAAAATACTTTGAAATGTTTTTCTCCCAAAATACTCTAAGAACTTAAAAATCTTCACAGTTTTTTAACAACTCTATTGAGAAGATCCAGGATAGCCACACACAAACAAAAAAATGACCCTAAGTATATTAACCTGGTGATGTACTACAAACACATACTGTGAAATCCTCTGTCTGCTCATGTACCACTTCTGAGAAACATACATAGAAAAAAATGTATACTTGTTAAATAAACAGTCTTTTCTAACTATGGCTATTACAAAATCAGTGTTGACAAATGTATTGGTTTTAAATGTAGAGTATAAATTTGAAAAAGCTGTATATAAAAGACCAGCAGCATAAATGTATAAAACATGATCTTCATGTAACTCTTAGTCTTCATTGACAGATATCAAGAAAGCAATGGTGGCTTCCTCACACTTGTACATCCAATGAAACAATTTCCCTTTAAATGTTTTATGATATGACCTCCTGGACAACTAATCCATTGATACTCTCGCTATATTTTGGTGGGCTAGAGGTATCAAAAACACCCTCACTGTTCCTGTAGTTCTTCTCTGAAGTTACAGGATATTTCTGAATAACAAATGAAGAAATCTGTGCCTGTAACCACAGCATTGCTTTAACAAAACATCACAGTGACACATGGGGCAAATCAATCTCTGTGTCTCAGTCCCCAAGAACATGCAGTGTTACACAGTTAAACAAGTAGCACAGCAAAAGCTGTGACTGACAGCATCTTCCATATGAATTACTATTTCTGAACAAACATTTTCACCAAGTGGGCTGGTCACTTTAAGATTCCCCAAAGGCCTCCTGACAGCCCTCACTGAGTGTAGAGGAAATCAGGTCATCCTCAGTTTGCGTCAATAAGACTGCTCAAAGTAGTAGCAGGCACACAGAGCACGTGCTCTACTGTGATTGCTGGCGCAGCACTCTGGCTGTCTCATGTCTGCAACCGTCAATCCACATTCTTTAATTTTGCTACGAGCAAGTTAAGGAAAACAGATAAAGAGCTACCATGTTACCAAAAAGGGCACAATAATACTCCAAAACAGCTTCAATTAAATAGCATCAGAAAAGGTCTTCTGATCTTGAAACCTTCTGAAACGTTAGTCCTCAGTATGAAAGTTCATAGTACTTCAGCCCAGGCTCCTACTGGAGTCTGCCTCTAAAACACATACATGATGAAGAGATATCATTGCTCCCTGGACAGCCATTTTGCAGGGAGATTCCCCTGGTAGAGAACTTCATAGGTTTAACTTTCACATCACCAAAGACAGAATAAATCAGCATCAGTTTACTCTGTCATTCCCTTGGCTAAACTTGCAAAAAAGAAAAAAAAATAAAAAAAACACAACCAAACCAACTAAAAAAGCTAAACACAACTATTTAAACAATAAAAAACCCCTTCATTTCTCATCTCAAGTTTTCGTAGTGGTGCATTCTCCTCCCCACACTATTCCTTGAAACCACTGTACCTCAGGAATCCCCACTGGGCCTTGGCCTTTGTGTGATGAGTTGGGTGGTCAAGCTTCCCTTGACCATATGGGAACTCTTGTGTGGTGAAGCTGGGAACATCCCTGAGATGAAGGACAACAGCACAGTCAGTCCCTCACTTACAGCCTTGGGACTTTCCCTGAACCATAACCCAAGGGGAATAATACTATTGTGGCTGGAGTTTTGAAAACAATTTGAAATTGTATTGGAAACAACTTGGAATTGTTTTGGAAACTCCAGTGATTACTGATCTGAGGATGAAAATTTTACAGATTACATCTTGCTACCCCATAAATAGGGGTCCTAAGTGAGGCTTTTTGAACTTCCCTGGACTTCAGTGGGATGCACCAGAATCTCCCTTTGAGTGAGATGGCTCTCAGAGCTTGCAAACTCTCATGTTTGCAACAAAGCTGCTAACAGGGCATAGGCTGATAAAGTCTCACTCCTTGAGCCTCAGCCCTCATCCGCTGAGAAAAGCCAAAGCACTCAACACGGGTATTTGACTGAAATCACAGGGAATTTTTCACAGTACTTCTGTACACACTTCATTGTGCCTGTGTGTGCATGTGTGAGAATTGATTTAAATACCCTATAGCAAGTATAGCATACTGACATCTCAGAACTATAATTAAGTAACTACTGCAATTTTAGTCAAGTTTATTGAATTACTTTATAAATGCTAAATTAGTCAATTGATTAAGTACTACTTAAATCCTTTGAACATGAAACGTTCATCAGGTTTAAGCCTAAGTTTGTCAATGGGGTCCACTCTGAACCTTGTGACTCTATGGGAAGGTCTTCCTTATCCTTTGCACCCTTATCACTTGCATCCCTGGTCTCCATGCAAATCATTCTAGTGATTTTAAGCCAATATTCTTTTGTATGCTTCATTTACATAGAAAAATAACAGAGCAAACATTGCCATTGAACTTTGTTGCACTTTCACACATTTACATTACTTTTGTCAATACCTGTGACAGTGATTCTTTAAGCTACCTAAACCACTCAACTGTGACAAATTGGCATAGTCAGCAGAATACTAAATCAGGATTCACAATAGTCTTCCACATAAAAGCATGATCTTGAGAGGAAAAATGAACTCCAAGCAAGCTCAGGATACTCAGACAGGATGCATTCAGCAGACTGCAGCCTGGATCTCTTTGGCAGGAATCTCTTGACAGCCTTCTTTCCAGTTCACTTAGAGCACATTGTCAAGGCTAGGAGGCACTGGCAGACCTGCACAGCATGAGCTATTTGCATGTTTACATCTGGTAACTAAATGTGTCACTGAGGAAGGTCAATGATCAATACCAACATATATTTTCAAAAATAACATACAGAAGGAACTGATTAAAAAAAAAAAGGAGAGCAAAACAGGTTTTATAAGTTGGTGCTTTGTCTAAATAAAAACATTCAGGTATTTTAGAAGTGGATGTTTCTCTTTTAATACTGGGGAATTTTTTTTCCACACCAGTGAAGAATAACCTATTTCACTGATACAAATTTCAAAACTTTTCAGGCTGTGCCCACCAAGATAGAATTTAGAGAAACTCTTGTTCCTTTTGCATTTATTTCAAGGCTTTTGAAGCGCCTATTTCAAGTAGAAATTTACCGCTGAACTTCTTTCTGTAACTGTAGATGAATTTAAATTTAGAGTTCCAAATACTAAGGGCTGTTTGTTAAAAAATACCTCCAAAGATCGCTACAAAAGATGCAGGAGACGCTACTAAGAATATACCACTGTTTACAAATGTCTTGTGAGTTCCCTGTATTAACTAATGCATTCAGTTCAATTTGTGTCTTCCTGTTCATGAGCAGATTCAAGTGGTTCTACGTTCATGAATCAAGATGATCTGTTGAGACCAGTCAAAGATAATTCTTTATCAGTCCATGAGCAGTTGCTGTGGGTATTTAAACACAAATTGTATTTAGATGGGTTCATATATCACATGGGATATAGTTACTGGCTAATTGAATTGCTTCTCCCCCATCTATAAAACTGAAACATGCATATTGTATTACAACTGGAATCAGATTTCCCAAAGCAAAGGGCTAAGCTTACAAATACTAAACCCATCTGTTATGAGTACTCTGTAACAGCATCTGGAGTCACTATTCCTAAGTTTCACAACAACAAGTTTTTCACTGCAATATTTGCGATGAAAACAGAAAAAGGGACACCAAGAACAGTCACATAAATTGTACTTCCCAAGCGCACTTACTATGAAAACACATTGGCCCAGCTTGCTTGGATTTACACAATTTAGATTTTAAAAAACCCAAAACCAACCAATTAATAATTTAATCAGTAGATATTCACCAATTAAATCCTACAAGTCTGACAACACTTGAATGCTCAGCAGCTCTTCTACAACATCGTCCACAAATTCATATGCAAATGAAAGTAACAGAAGAAGTCTGTAGATACTCTACACATCAAGACTTCAGGCAAGCTCCTTCTTGAGTGCAAGGGAAAACTTCCTGGACAGCATCTCCAGATTTGCAGAGGTCCTGCCAGATGACGTCTGCCCAAGGACAGGGAAATGCTCCAGCATAAAAGGACTTCACAGAGCAGTCCAGCCAGCAGCTCTTTCCTGTTTGCAATACTGAAATCTATATCTTGTATGAGAACTGAAAAACTTAAGGCAGCCAGCAACACCTCCAAGATTAAAGGCGCAGCTTTGCCCCAAAGCTCTACTCAGTAGGACCTTACACTAGGCAAAGTAAGCTTTTATTCAGAAGTGTGTTCTAATATATTCACAGCCTTCATTCATTTGGTTGAGTTTGGAACCTTGAAAACATTTATTCAAATGCATCACCAAGAAGGCATGGGCCATGTGAGGTGGCCCACCTGGAGAAGTTCTCCTGAAGACTGGCAACTTCAACAGGGCAGAAAAGAAGTGATCATAGAAACATTATGATCTTCACTTCTCATCCTATGTATGCCATGCACCACAGCACCCTCATGGCTACTAAGTCATGCAATTGCTGTCACCTAGCCAGGCTACTGTGTATGGGGCAGCAGGACCAGTACTAACAGAGGAAGGAAAAAGCAGCCAAACAGCTTGCCCCTGGTCCCAAAACTCCTTTTCATAGATTGTTAGACACGTAATTACCCTAAAACTAATAGGATGTACAGATACTTCAGAGCTAGCAGCCAATAAGCTTAGGTACAAAAAATAGCACAGATATATCAATGTAGAGCTCTGTGAGGGCTAAAATTTACCTCAAAATTACCAAACTACCACAAGTAAACTTGCCCATGCTGGCATTTGGCTGGACCGTTTCTACTATCCCGAATCATACACATCCCACTCGTACTACACGTAGCTACCTCCACATTGCAAAGCAACTACTATCCTAATTTCTACCAAGGGGGGGGGGGGGGGAAATCAGTCTAACCATCTGCCAAGCTCTCAAAAAAGGAAATGGTAGAAACTCTTCACACACCCTACACACCTCCCATCTTACTGCCATAACATGATCTTTGGCAACCCCTCCTTGTTTCAACCCAAGGGAAGCGTGACCCTAAGGCCATGAGGGAGCTGTGGAGCAACGTGACAGATTTCCCAGCATGGCTGCAAGTTCTGACACAGAGCTCCACACCTTTTCTCAACATAGACCTAAATACCGGAAAGAACCAGGAGTGATAATCATAATTGTTTTCTACCAAATGATTCCATTTGCCTTGACTGCCACAGTGAAATACCAGGGTGGATATTTCACAGAAATTCTTTGAAATAGAAAAAATAACGCACACATACACACAAATTCCAGGGAAAGAAAAAGACCCTGAATGAAATCCACAAGTTTCTTCCACATAGAAGAACTATGCAATTCCCCAGTGCACCTTGGACTCTTAGCACTGGTTCAGAGGCCCACTGACAGAGCTCAGGTCCTTCCAAGAATTTTTAAGTAATATAATAAACACCCTACAGGAATTCAGAAGTGAGAGACTGGGACAACCAAATAGTTGATTGCTAATAATCTTCCCACCTTCTTCAACTGGCAGGTGAGTATTTCAACAGAAACCCACATGGAGGTGTCAGAAGTTGGTATGATAGAGGAAATTATAATTTCGATATACAGCTTTGAGGGAATCTGGATGACCATTTGCCTGATCAATTTAATGTGATCTTGAGCCTGAAATGCATGTTCATGTTCTACTGAAAAACTTTGCCTGGGAACTAATAATTGCATAAGGGCCTTAACTCTTTTGAAGCCTCTGAGGAGGTGACAAAGGAACTTGGAGTTCAGGTACCAAAATACTCAGGAGCTGTTAACTTCAGGGGTAATTGAAAACAGAAAAAAAACCTCCACTTACACAAGACACCATATGTTTCTGAATATATTAAAACAGGTCTCCATGTTTTAATTGAAAAAGCCCTGCTAATATTATTCTGTCTTTCCAATCACTGCAAAAGCTCTTCATAATTAAGGTCAAACACTAAATTAACTTTCCTAAGGAGGCAGAGTACATATCAGGGCTGTTAATTCTGCAAGGTCCACATTCCTGCCTGAACTTAAGAGTAGAGAAAAACAGAACAGAACAGATTAGAATAAGAAGCTATCTTTTGCCTGACAGATATGAATTTGAAATTTTGAGAAGCATTGTGTCTGGAATGATGTTGACTGGTGTTGGGGAACACCAGCAGCAGCAATTCTAACATATAGCTTAGGCCACAGAAGAAGGAGCCTGCATGGTGATGTTCTGCAGAGTACTAAATCATGAGGCAAAGAGCCAGGAATCTCACCTGGAGCTACTTATGTCTACCTGGCAGGGACTCAGTAAGTGCACTACTCTAGACGCGCTTCTGCTACCAATTCTCAAACCCTTCTCCCAGTTTGTACAATGCCTTGTCTCTCTTTTGGTTTTTGGGGTGTTTTTAATGTGATATAGTTTCTCATCAAACTAAGAAGAAAGTTCATCTGCTCTCTCTTCATGGGGTATATTTAATCAGACTGAAGAGGAGGGCACAGAATTCTGTGTGGGTTATATGGGAATGCTGGGTTATATGCCAGTCAACCTTCAGAGAAGCAGCATAACTATCCTGAGAACAGCTGACACTTGTAACAACTGAGCATCAGCTGGATGCTTTTAAAAATCCAGGACTGTGAACACAGAGTAAATTAGCATATATAAGTAACTTGTCATAAGTTATCAATAAGATTTGACTATGATATAATTAATCAGAAATGGATTTTGCTCTCTTCTACCACAGCTTCACTGAAAGCTTCACAAAATCACACTATTACAGCATAAGATACCATGAAATTCAATCCCTTGAAAATATTTGGAGTTTTACCATCTTTCTCCAGTAGATTAAATAGTGTTAGAGCTGTCAGTTTCATCATCAGCTTTGCCCGTATTTGTAAATTCCACTTCTTTTCTCTCACTCTTCCAGCAAGAGTATTATGGCTATTAACCATTTCCTGTACTTGTAAGGCAGCCTGGAAATGGTCCCATCAAACTACTGTGACCTCTGTAACAAAAGTGTTAGAGTTAGGCCACTAAAGCTGAGAAACACTAGTCTCCAAATCTTCCTCCTCTTTTGTTAGGAGGCTTGTCCCAAATTCTGTAGATGGAAAGGGGATAACTAGGTTTATTCATAACCTTAAAGATGAGAAGTGCATAAAATGCTTTGGCACTCAAGGAAAAAACATTACTCTGTAACACAGATGCAAAGCAGCAAATGTCAGCTCAATATTATAGTTATGTACTGTGCCCCTATATAATTAATATAAATGCTTTTAAATAACAACCTTAGAAATAGCTGATTATTCATTTTATTTCAAAGAATTTCAGGGGGAAAAAAAGAGGAAGAGAATGGGAAAAGAGATAGAAAATAATGGGGAAAAAAAAGGTAGATTAATCTTGTCTATTCTGAGGGAAAACAGTCAGTCTCTAAACTATAGAAATCATTAAATGTATATTTTTAAAGCTCAGCATTTTCCTTAATGAACACACCAGAATAGTGAAATAGAGGGGAAGGCGGGGAGAAGGCAAAGGTAATTCCTTTCAACTTGCTTTCCCATAAATGTTAAGAGAGCTTTTTTAAAACTTTTTTATTTCCCACCACCAGATAATCTATGGCCTTTTACTATCAAAGTACAAACATGTCTGTACCATTTTAATATGAAAAAGCAATAGTTCTTTTAATATATCAAACTGTGTACCTGAGGAAGGCACTGCAAACTGTGACAGGGCATGGAGATGTCTCATCTCATAGATATTCGTATGATAAAATAAATTCTTATTTTATAATCCTAATATATAAGCACTGTACTTACTTCTCTTATATTAGTGATATAATATTAAGTTCTTGCCATAGAGAAAGATCCATTGTGCTGTGCATCTCACACAACAGAAAAGAAAACCGCTGCTTTAATGTGCTTAGAAGTAAAATGTAACACAAAAAATGACTGGCAGATGAAAAAAGGTTTGCTAATAATATTAGTCAACTTGGTTAGGAAAGGCTCTCAAAATGTCTCCTGGTTCTCTCAGTAGAAAAATACAATGCCTCCCTTTCCTGGCAAGGTTAACATTGAAGTCACAAGATGGTCTGATGGTATTTGGGACCAAATACAGTATTCTTTTCAACTGCATGCAACAGAGTTAATTAAATCACACAAGGTTCACCCTGATATAACTGAGAAAAACTGTCTCAGATATTTTCATTATAATGTTTCATTTGTATTCTTTCAGGTAGAAAGAAGAAAACATAAACCATTATTTTTCTTAGCTTTGCACCTAACACATAAATTTACACAGAAATTGAGAACTTGTTAAAATTATAGAGCTATAAATGACAATTTGCTGACATCATAGAATATGCTGAGCTGCAAGAGACACTAGGTTTATCAAAGTCCAACTCCTGGTCATGCACAGGACAGCCCCAAGAACCACACCCAAGAGCATTATCCAAACGCTTCGTGAACTCTGTCAGGCTTGGTGCTGGAACCATTTCCCTGGGGAGCCCAGTGCCCAACCACTACCTGGTGAAAAACCTTTTCCTATTATCTAGTTGTTTGACTTTGTAGGCTGCAAGTTCACACTGCTGGGTCATGTCCAGCCACTCACCCACTAGCACCCCCAAGTCCTTCTCAGCAGGGTTGCTCTCAATCTGTTCATCCTCAGCCTGTGGTGATACCAGAGGTGGCTCTGACCCAGGTGCAGCACCTCACACTTGGTCTTGCTAAATCACATGAGATTCCCATTGACCCACTTCTTAAGCTTGTCCAGGTCCCTCTGGATGGCATCCCATCCTTCAGGTGTGGCAACAGCATCACTCAGCCTGGTGTCATCTGCAAATTTGCTAAAGCTGCACTCAACCTCTTCATCTACTTCATTAATTAAGATGTGGAATAACTCTGCTCCCAATACAGACCCCTGAGGGACATCACTTGTCACTCATGTCCATTGGAACTCTGAGCCATTGACCACTACCCTCTGGATATGACCATCCAACCACTTTCAGATTCATCTTACAGTCAACTCATAAAATCTACCTCTCTCCAGTTTAGAGATAACGATGCTGTGGGGAATCATGTCATGTTTATGGAAGTCTAGATAAATTAAATCTGTAACCTTCCCTTGGCCACTGACATAGTCCCTCACTCATAGAGGGCCACTGTGTTGGTCAGGCAGGACTCATCCTTATGGAAATGAAAGAAAAAAAGTACTTCTAGTAGGTATTTTCACTAAGCTATTCAAGTTATTTAATTTACTGAATGTAAGAGGAAAAGCCTTTCCTGCTCTGCAGTGGGTGTTTGTAGAGAAATTTTAGAATTATAAGAAATGTAACAGCCAGAGTCTGTTTACAGAACCTCATGACTTTTGAAAGCAAGGTGCACCACGCTGGCAAAATAAAATCCTTACCTGTGGACTGCAGCACATTCAACAGAGGCAGCAGGTTGCACAGCAATCTTTGGCTTCTGGTAGAAGAATTTTGTCTTTCTTTCATCCTAAGTCCCTTGGAACTACTAGCTTTTAATGATCTTGTTTACCTTATTGACACAGGGTTTATGATCTGTCTCAAGTGATTTTTCCTCCATAACTATCTGATCATTATCTTTCAGTTCTTAACTAATCTACCATGCATGGAAATCTTGACTGCATACCAACACAGCCACAATCTTTCAAAAGCACAAAACCTTCTTCCTAACTGCATAAAAACAAGAACTTGTAATAGGCAAAATCACTTAAAAAGACAAAATAATTTAAAAAATTGAATGTATTAAAGAGCAAGAGCTGCTTTTCTACATATTCTAACAGCTATTAACAGGGGTTATTCTACAGTTAGTCTACAGTATTCTGAGCTCAGGATGCCAGTGGTATTATTAAGAAAATACAGAGCTTCTCAAAGTACCCACGGTACCACACCTGACGTGGGAGGGCACTTTAGTGAGTTGAGTGATGTGGACTTACTACAGCTGAGCAGAATTTCCCACCGCTAGTTGGAACTCATCAGTTCCTCCCCAGCTGAGAAACCAAAGGCTGAAACAAAGGGTCTAAACCATCACACGGTTTCTCTTCTGTATTTGAGTCATTTAGTTCACACCAAGCAAGGTCTTTTCACACTACAGAAGAGCATCTTTCTCTGAAATACTGAGAAATTCTGATTCCTGACAAAGTCGAGAGAGATGCTTTTAGAGTAGTTCAGCATCTTGCCAAAGATGCTTGGCACTGCATGTACTAGATCTTATAATGCTCTAAGTTGGGACACTATGGAGATGAAAAAGAGCACATTTCAGATCAATGCCTTTTTTGCAAATATGACGTAAATGCACAGAAAACAACCTAATACCTCAATGACAGCTATAGACTCAAAAGCCACAACTTAGTTGCTTTAGCCTCCGTGCAACAGGTTTCAGATGCATGTGTCAGAAAATGGAATTCAGGGAACTGGATGTCCTTTATTCTTATCCACACAATTGTTACTCTGCAAAACTATTTAACTATAAATAGGCTTGACTGAGAGGGTTTTTTAAAATACATATTAAAGTCTAAGAAATGGCTTGTCTGAATGACTATTGTAAGTAGAACATTCTGTTCCAGGGGAAGAAAAAAACCTCCACAGTAAACCTCCACAACATGTGATAAAAGCCTCAACAACATAGTAAGTAGCAAAAAGAAACAACTAATTTAATTACAAACTAACATATTACTAACTAACATATGTATATATACGTGTATTAAATTATGCAGAATGTAAGCTTGGTACAAACCATATGGAATAAAGGGTGGAGATTGTATTGAGCCTGAATATGATGGAGTTATTTTTCCCACAGCTGCCCTCACAATGCTACAATTTGAATTCATGGCAAGGAAGGTGTTGATAACATACCAGTGTGTAGGTACAAATTATGGAAACCACTATATCACTCAAGACAAGGCTGAAAGCTCTCTTAATATAAACATGAAACATGTAAGCTGAACAGTGTAATACACATTCTCTGAGCAGCTCAGGGACTGAAATGGATGAATCACAGGCACAAAGGAAAAAAGCTAACAAAAGTATCACTGAAAATTATTCTTGGGCAGGTATCTTAGAAAATGTACACATCTGTAGTGGTTTTGGTTATACAAACCACCACAACACCCCATCATTACAAGAACAATAAGTACAGCAATCACTCGCTTACCTTGTGTACCAAGAGTTATTAGTTAACACTTTATATGTCTGGGACATACTAGTCTTCCTAGCAAGCATCACAGAAAGCACATATACAAAAGCCAAAGAAGCTATCATTAGAGAATATATGTAGCAGAACACCTTACAACTACAATGCAACCTAAAGAATGTGGAAAAAAAACATAGGGATCAAATCAGAAACCAGCTTAGAGAAGAAGAAAATATCTCCAAGGAATCAGAGACTTAGATTTTGTCATATTTTTAAGAGCACTTCAACTCAACTACTAGCTATATGCATGTGCCCATGTAAGTATTTGGGCACATACCTGGGTTCCCTGAGACACAATCAAATAGCTCCATACCTAACAAGAGTATCACTGTCCTTCTTCCCATTGCAACCAAATTCTTTTCATCTTGGTAAATTTGGGACAGAATTTAAGAACAAGTTCTAAAAGTCAATCCCTTTCCCCTTAGGAACTGGTGAAACTTAATCATTAATTAAAATGACCTACCTCAGGCACATGCAAAAGTTGCATCAGCCTCCAACCAGAAATTTCAATGGCACCCATTAAAAGTTTTACCATAAGTTTTGTTTTAGCAAGTAAGATACTTTCTCATAACATTTGACTAAAGTAGTACAGGAAACATCAGGCCTTGTAGGTGTGTACTACTTTCACAGACATCCGTAAGTTTAAGCACACAAGACGACAGACCAAGAAATCTCACACCACAAAGCTTTTAGGTGAGACTGAGTTCTACAAACCATTCTTCTCACCAACCTGTTCACCTTCTGCTCTTCATCAGTTCCCCTGCAAAATTATTGCTCTGTGGGAAAGAATACATTGGCAGTCTCCACAGGAACAAGTACTGTAGTGTCATCTTCAGAAAGATGATGCTAAAGATGACCACTTCTGGTCTTCTACCACAGAAATGTGTCTACATTTCCCATCTGACAACTTTTCTAGAAAAAGAAAAGTTATTTCTTAAAACACATTTTACAATATTTTTCCCACCATCCTTTAAAGAATTAGAATTAACATAAAAGAAACACAAGAGACTGTTATTTGTTCTGTCATATGATACTTCTGAGTAAGCATAGATCTTCCTTGGCTTTTGCAGTTTGTCTGTTTCATTACACCTCATTTATATAGACATTCACAGGGATTTACAGTAGTAGCCCTTCCTTAAAAATCAAATTCAGTTTTCAATAATGTATTATTTTCTCCTTCATTAATGATCAACTTTTAGTTTTCTTTTGTTTTCTAATTCCACTTTTCTCCTCATATGTTTGTAAAGATCCTTACTCTCTCTAGTTTCTTTGTCCAATAGTAAATTACTGTATCTATGTTTTTTTTGTCTCTACCAAGTAAAAGTAAGGTAGAGAATAATGGAGCAGGAAGTATTTTGTGCACTGATCTTCTGGGACCTGACCTTCAGCTAGAGCACAAGTCATAGCACACTCTCACATGTACAAGCATGGGTGACAAACACCATTGCAGTAACATAGAGCAGTGCTCCTAAGACAGTGAGCCAAACACTAATGCCCTCCCCATCCTTATGCACTTGCACTTCATGGTGCATTCAGTTTTGCAGTGCTGTCAGTACAAAGTCTCATAGGCAGACCTGTTGTTACACAGAATCTTTTGGAGGAAATGAAGCTAACTCTTGTCCTTAAATGTTTAAGAGCTTTTGTGGAATATAACGTAAGACAGAATGTCCTACAAACTTATTATACCAATTATTTAATTTTATTTCTAACAAACCTCTAGTCTGAATTTCAATTTCTACAAAAAATACACACACATGTTCTTTAGTTTAGAAGATAAACAACTACAATGCTTCTGCAAATCGAGAAAAACTATGTCTGAGAGGGTTTTATAATCAAACATGTCACAGATACTAGATCTGTCATCAAGCTATTCTCGTATTTTGCAACAGGTGAAACAGACAGTATTTAGATTTGACAGCAGTTTCCTCACCGAGATGTCTTTAATTGTTAATATGATGGATTTCAAATGCTCACTGATGGTTGCTAAAATATCATACAGAAGTCAGCACTGAACTTGAAAGTGTGTTCTGCTGTTCAGTTACTACCACTGGAAAACTTCCCATCTTTAGATATTCACCTTAACATCAGCTCAGTACAACTTGCAGCAACAGAAAGCTATACTTGAATCCCTAATCTCATTAATTCATTGGCTAATGCTACAGCAAACACACACTATTGTAAAAAGCAGTGACGAAAATAGCAGTGTCCAGGATAGTCATTCTATTGTGATAAAGAAACTTAGACTAAATAAATTGTTGGACCACACTGAGCAATGCAGAGGCACAACTGTATCAAGCAGAATGTGAAGCAAGAGTATATACACACCATGAAGATTCTGAAAAAAAAAAAACAGAACACTCTCAAGAGTAAGAACTGTAGCTGAACTGTCCCTTCCCATCAGTGTGTATTCCCATTTTAACTTGCAGTATTTGCTTTTCACCTAGCCAGTAGGGTGCCTGTCTTCAGAGACTTGGTAGATGAAAAAGAGACTGAACTTATCTTCACTGTAAGCTAGACAGTAAAATAAGACATTTGGTGCCCAAAGGCTGATTCAGACAATCCCAGTAGGTCTCATACAGCTCTCATCAATGGTGTGCACTTGCTAACTCCTTTAAAAAACCTTCCACTATCTACACTACTGAAGTCTACCCCATACTCACATCTGAGTATCATAAAGACATTGACAAGAAAGCCCACATGGTACCTGAGCTATGTATAAAGTGGTGTCTGTACAGCAACTTCCATAAAATCCATATAGGAAGAATGCCACTTCTTCCTGTGGGAAGTGAAATATTCCAAATGGGGAAGACACAATTAAGGCTTGTTGCCGATTTTTCATACACCTGACAGAAAGAGCAGATGCTTTAAGTTTGCTCATCTTAAAATTTTGCAAGGGTGTGTGTGCCACTCATCAAGCTGACCTACACACATGAGAAAAGATGGCCAGGAAAAAGAAGAATAGTTAAAGATGTTGAAGAAAACAGTTTGTGAGAGACAAGAAGGATTGGTGTGTACAGAAGGCAATTTTTTCTCAGGCAGATTTCTAAGGGCCATCACTCTGATGTTTTCCATTAGTGCTAAAAGTTGTACCTATTTTAACTTATTTAGGTAACTGCACTATAACTGTCAAAGAATGAAACTAATACAACGTGGAGTTTCTTTAATGTTTTTGTCATTATGCACTTTTGTTTCATGTAAACCAAAACAGAAGTGCAACAGAAGTGCTTTAACAGGAAAATTCTTCCTTTCAAGTGAATTCAAGGTGTGTGTATGTGAAGCAGAGCACAAACTGAGTAGAAAGACCAATTAATTAAAGACATAATAACACTCTAAAGAAGACAGAAGGACAGGTCCCCAGTAGATACAGGAGCCAATTCTAGCTACTAATTCCACTGCTGAGCCAAATCACTGTTGCAAAACAAGTAGCTCACTTCATAGGCAGTAATAAAGATTTCAAGACAGCTTTGGTCAGACACGCTATAAAGGGAAAGGTGCACAGGTAAGGAATCTCACCCCTACAAGGATCTGTCTGTATTTGCTCCTTTAAAAGCCAGGAAAACTATTCTTGTTGAAACACACACTTCTGCTGAGTGTGTGTTAAAGCACACCTTAATGTTATTTAATAAGGACCCAAAAAATGAAGTGCTACATATCACAGACTGAAACTATCCTTTACGTCCAGTCTTCAGGCTTTCCTATGCCAATATACAGCTTTGTGCTTAGCTATATATGCAACAAATGCACTTGGGATATCTTTCCACATGAAAATCATTGAACAACTGCACTGAGAAACAGGCAAATATACACAAAGATAAGAAGCAAAGAGAAATCCTAGTAAAATCAGCTACCTGCAGATTCCCAGACCACATTCCAGTACTGAGAAAATACCAGACGCAGTTTTAGAGCAGAAATGAAAGAAAAAAGTCAGAATATCTGATCTGGTCTCAGTGTTTTCTATGAATTAACTGGCTGCCTCTCTGTAATAGAAATGCAATGTGTTTATAACAAAAAGAAAAAAAGAAAGTTATTCATGTCTCATGGTTACTGGGGGATGGAAGTGGGGGTATAAATGATCTTTCTAGCTACTACAACAAATTTAACAGTCTACAGAGGATTTTTTAATTTGTTTTTTTAAGGTTTGTATGAAAATTTTACAACCTTCTCCTGCCGGGATGAATACACAGTCCAGTTTGCAAAAGGAGATTTCTTTTTTTCCAAACAGATTGTTAACAAGAATCTATTTACTCTTCCATATGCTCTTCTTATCTAGCCTTCAGCTATTAGAAGAAATTAATAATATTTGTCAAATCATTCACTTAAAAATGGCAACTTATTATACTACCAAAATCATAGAAAAACAACCATTAGCTAGTCCACAAAAATCTGAACAACAGAAAGTCCTAAACACAGGCAAAATACTAAACTGTTTTGCATTTTTTTTCTCCCCCTGCATTCACTTTTTTGCTTAAATTTAAAGTGGATCTTGAGCCAGCAAAAATGAAGATGATTCTTTCTCCACTTTCTGTCAAAACCACTAACCAACCAAAATATATTTGAAAGTTTAATTTTGTAAAGCTTCTTTTGCTATTCCAATCACATCAAGAAGACCTATACGGCATTACCTGAAAAAACATACAAACAGAGCCGCTTACTGGCATAATTTATATGACACACAGTCAATAACAATAATAATTCTCTTACAAAACAAGTATTATATTTCAAGTACTATCTCTCATGCTTTTGGAATTTTACTCCATTTTTTCCCCCCATATGTCAGAGATTCCATATCCATTCCATATCTGTTCTAAAAGATCAGATTTTCTATCAGTTTCAACTTCTTGTTGATTCAAACATTCTGTTAGTGGTAAACAGATTGGTAGAATAATAAGGTGTTCAAAGTATCACTGTGATAGTAGGAAAAGGTGTAAGGCTGATGTGAGAGTAACATCTTGGCAGTTTTGACTCTGAATGTAGAGAAGATGAATGAAACAGGACCCAGAATAAATAACAACTGTAGTCACAACAGAGCAGAAATTCTGTAAAATCATAACTATGTTGAACAGGGAGAAAACACCTTGACTTACAAAAAAGGAAGAGCTGAGTCCTACTGAATGCATAGCATCCAAGATAAGAGAGGCTGTGAGGATACAAAGGAATTCCTATTCAATTCTCAGCTTGAGGAACAGTTTCAGGAAACAATTCATATTTTTGTGAAAAAGTATTTCCTTGTCTCCCCAGAGAATGTCTGTGCATGTGTCTAACCAAGTCTCCACATCTTTACACAGCTGACAGTAATGACTCCTGGTTTCTATTTCCAGACTTATGATATAGAATACTCTTGTATGCTGATAAAAGGTGATCCAAACGAATAAGATGCAACACAAGCTATCCTAGAGGATCTAGATAACTTGTTTTCCAAAGAAATTGAAAGAAAACTTTTCAAATACTGCCACAGGAGTGACTGACAAACTTTTCTAGAAAGTAATTTTACTACCGAATAAAAATACTTAACAGTTACAAGAAACCTACACAACAGTAGTAGCTCAAGGACAGGAAATAAAAATGGTAACTCCCAACCAAGAAATAACTTGTGTCATTCCCACCATATGCTTGGCTTGCACTTAAGCATCCATATTTTAAAATATTAAAGAAAAAAAAAAAAGTCCTGTTGCTGGCAGGAAGATTTGTGAAGGTGTCTTCCAAAACAGCAGTACTAGAGAACTGATAGGAATGAAAAAGAATAAAAAGATGTAAAAAACAAAAGAAAACAAACCAGACAAACAAAAAACCCCACACTGTAATCAACTCAGCAGGATTTAGTCACCAAAGAGAAGACTGAATCATTGCCGAAAGATTAGTTCCATTAATGAGAATGTGAGGGAACGGAGAAAAGAATAAAAGCCATGGATCAGCAAACACAGGGTTAAGCAGTTCAAATAGGCTCTGTTGTTCAAGGCCAAATTAACAGCTCCCAAATCACTGTTCCTGTCAACCTGAGATAGCCACTGTCTGAATCGTCTCATAGTTATGTTGTAAATTCCATTAAATCCCAAGGATTTTGTTTCTCCAGATTTTTCTCAAGATAAAAAAAACAAAAACTTTCAGACATGAGAGACAGAAGTAATCTTTTACACCTAAATCTAGTGTTTGCTGTAGTCATTCAATTGAGTGCACTTTTTTTTCTGCACGGTTGTTAAAGATGTCTCCTCCCTATATTTCTCATATAATCTTTAAACAGGGATTTCTACTTCAGAGTTTACTTACCTCTTGTTCAGTTTGGTAGGCTTTTGTGCAGTAACCACTGAAAAAAAGACTACAAAGTAGAAAAGAATTCTGGTAAATCAGTTCACTGCGTGAGCAGTAACCAGCGCTGTGAGTGCCATTCTCAGACTCACTAGCTACATATTTATTCTTGACAACCTGCTTGCTTTTGAAAACCAAAAGCTGGACTATTTTTAAAAACCAATTAACGAAAATCCTGTTGGTGTGCCAGGCCTATACATAACCCTCTATAGGTAAAGCCCTGTCTGGTTTGTTCCTAGATCTCAGTTCAGCACGTAGCCTCCATAGGGCTTACACCCCTCGAGAACATATTGTGAAGAAACAATACCAGGTTTAGAGCACAGGCAGGACTACAGTGAGATCAAGAACTACCAACCAGGAGCTGGCAGGGCAGAAACGGGTAAAAGAGATGAGGAAATGGGACTGGGATGGAGATGGCTGGTGAATGGCACCATATGAGTGCACAGGTATTTCACAAACAACATAAGGAAACTGCAGGAGGAGTTGACAAGGACAGCCAGAGGAGTTGAGCACTGCCAGGACACATGGGGCAGAAGTTCCTTGAGCTCTTGCTCATCAGTGCAAGATACAACTTGCGTTGCCAAGTGCTGAGGCTTTGCAGTGCCTTGAGTTACCCTGGTAATCTGCTTCTGTCACCACAAACCAAATATGAAACACAGGTAGGGTTGCTCTCTTCTAGCATCACATGAGGCTGGCACTGCAGCCCCGTCAGAACTGCTGATATTATGGCAGTGGACAGAACAAAAACCATGACATCACTTCACAACAGACATCCTCACATGCCACTTGGCTTCACAAATACCACCCTATTTACGCTTCTTGGAAAACAGTTTGTAAGCTGGTGACATTCCTGTCTTCCTTTGAAGAAACCTATTTTGATGTCTTTGAGCAGTGAATTTGGCCTGTGCCCTTGCCTTAGGCTACTTTTTTCTTTACAACATTCCATAAACTACTTAACTAGGCCTGTTTCATGTCAGCACAATCTGCCTACATTTTTCTTGTCTACTTCACAGCTTAGTTTCTGGATTAGACTCCCTAGAGAACTAAACAAAAGTTTGCTTCCCGCTTATGACCTGACAGAACTATTTATATTGCAGACTTCTGCATGCTCAAGGAATCGATGTTGGCATATTACTATTCTGAATGAATACAGACACTTATGGCAGGGGCAAGTTGTTCAGAGCTACTGTCTGCAAAAAGTTGCAGTTGCAGTTCTTTCTAAGAAAGAAAACCAGCGAAGAAATTATATGTCTCCTGAATAATGCGCAGGAAAAAGAACACTATAAAGCATCTCCATGAAAATAAATAATTTCCATAACTTTAAAGCCACTTCTCAGGAAAAACACATTTTCATTGACAAAAAGAGTATCAAGGTCTGTCTTGCCCTTGTTCTAGGATCCCTCAGCACCAAAAAACGGGACAAATGCATTACCTTGACAAAAGTTTCTCCAGGATACGCAATCTTCCAACAGTAAAAGGCAGAATTTAGTTACAATGCTTTTATAATTTAAATGAAGAAATCTGAACTCCATTAGGCTGGCAAAGAGATAAAAGCTTGAAATATTTAAGTCAACATGAGGTCAAAAATGAAGTCTGCCTTTAGGCTCGTCATAGCATGGTACAAGGGCTAAAGGGTTGTCAAAAAATCTGCTTAGACAGAAACTGCACTAACAAAATTATTTTGTGTTTTCACCAGTTGCTACATCAAGTCTTTCAGACAAAGGAGCAGAAGATAATTGCAAAAGTAAAAACAGCAGAAATCTCTTCCTCTCAGTGGACTACAGAAAAGATCCTGGCAGCAAATATGATAAAATTTCACATGGAATAATTAATATAGCAAAAATAATGAGCTGGAAATAAAAATGCACCTTATGAGAGGTGCCCCATAGTAGTACACTCCAAAGAGTGAGATTAGTTCCTGTCTGTATTCTGCAATATTAAAAAGCCCTTCCACAAGTGATGCTCATCAAAATAGAAGCCATCTTCAATTAATACAAAGACTCTTTGCTACTACAAAAATATAATTGTTTCATCCTCAGAAATAAGAAAGAAGTAGCTCCTTGTATTTACACTCAGTTAAATGAATTATTTTCACAGATTAAATTTATTGCCAGTGGGAAGCAATGCTGCCTGTACTACTACCAACTCTCCTGTTGCATAGTTAGGCAGCAACAATAAATCACATAACATAACTCTACTCATAATTACTAATGGAAAGTTCATAGACAAGGTAAAATTTGGTGCTGCTGTGGGTTTCAGCTAAGCTGCTGTACTTTCTATCAGTCCAATATCTGTCCTTACTCAGTGAAAAAGCTAGAAGAACAAACAACAGCTCAGGGTGAAACTTGACATAAACCAGCAAGTAGTCCTTAAGACACAAAGCTTTATTTTAAACAGGCCTTCAAATTTCAGCACTAACAACCAGACTCTTAGCTTCTAAGGATTTGACTAACAGGGCTGCAAACAATGGAACAATCATCAGTTTTTGTGTTCCAGCACCTGCTCCTTGTATACCAGGTAACAAACAAAAGGTCTATTCCTTCACAAGTATGTTGGACAAGGGTCAATTAGAAGATGACCCTGGATATCATCACCTGAGCTGCCAAACTAAGAATTAATTACAATTGTACATCTGTTTTGGACTCAAGAAAAGTAGAGTGTTCATAAGTCCCATTGAATGACTTTAACTTGAGCCCTTTTTTCATCACAAAGGGTGAAAATAAATGGAATTCCCTTTGGCTTCATCTGGAGTGCTGCAAGAAAACCCTCCTTAAAAATTTTGTAAATCTGCAATATGATGAGTCCTGTACTGTCCTGTAAATTAAGCAGTAATTAAGCAGTTACACTGATACTAGAGGCTGACATGTCACTAAGGCTGTAACAGCACCTGCTATCACAAAGCCATTATTCAATAGTTACAGGTTCAGGCAGACAATATTACACCAGTGACTCACATCCTGAAGATTTATGCCTAATCACAAGGACCATACATTTGTTTAAATAAAGACTACAATCATCACAAAATATCCACTTATGTGCACTAAGATGTAATAATTCATTTAGCAATAATAATTTTGTCCTTTTTTCCTCTGCCTATAAAAACTTGAATTCAAGCATTCCATTACATCTTGAATTGGAATGGACAGTTGTTCTTCATGCAGTACTATAGAACTATAGTATCTTAAATGTATGGCTAAGCTTTCAGCCTTCTCTCCAGCCTTCATGAAAGAAAAGCACCTTGACAGACAGGCATGAAAGTTTTCCTGAACACAATGTCACTCAAACTACCTAAAAGGACAAACTGTATGCATACAGCATCAATAATCACGAGAGGAAAGCTAATGTAACCTTTCTTGAAACAGCAGAAACAAAGAAACAAAGAAAAATGTTTCTCAAGCATCATCCCTCACCCCACTCCCCAAACCTGAGTTCAGGGACTTCTAACCCCAATGACAAAAAAAAAAAAAAAAATGCACTTTTCCCTTGCTTTCTTCAAAATAGTTCAAGTGCATTCTTTGAAATTTTAATGCTGGGAGAATCCATAGGCTAAAGCTTTTTCTTCAGAAGTAAAGAAGAAATAACAGACAAATAGATTCAGAAAGACAGCAGAGGACCAGCTGGCTATAATCTATATCCTTGCTCGTGATGCCATGCTGGTGCATTTAGTTAAGGATTTAGATCAAGGCTGTCTAAATCTATCCAGAATAAAGGCAAAATTACTACCACATAATTCTCAGGCATGAGGAACTGTAGCATTTCTTTCATTTTAATTTTATGTTCTTCTAAATCACTTGTCTTTTATAAATATTCTGCCTCAAACTGTCAGCATTACATTACGGCACTAATAATGCAACTTATTGCTGACCTGTTATGTTTCAAGTTCCAGAACGTCAAGAAGGGCTGAAAAATGGATTTTATTACATCCATTTCCCTTCTATGAGAACAGATCAGACTTCTCTGATTTATTGATTCTTTTTCCTAACAAACCAATCATCTTACTTACCTGTTCATAAATCAGGTCAAGACTGTTTCACATTACTATCCACGTATGACGAAAAAGTCTATTAAGAAATAATATGAAAAATTATTTAAAATGTGTATCACACAAACCACAAAACTGTTTAGACAAAGAAAAGTAGAAACTGAATAAAAATAGAATAAAGAAAAAACAAACTAGGAATTATTTATATATGCAAAACCCAGAAAAATAGATTTCAACTCTAAATCAAAATGACAAATCTGAATTACTTCTATGTTGATATAAACTCTAACTACTGAATCTTAGGTATTTAAATGGCAACTCAATACAACATAACTTCAACCATAGCTTGTTGCTGTTGAGATTGAGCAGTTCATTCTACACAGCAGCATAAGCAATACCACACATCTTGAGTTTACAAGGGTCTTTCCACGTGACTAGTGACAATTTGTCAATCTTTTTGATAAGTAACCCTTCATAGGTTATATGTCGTGCATTTGAGAATAATTTAGATTACTAAAGGTCACATGGTTTAAAAACCAGTAATTACAGGAGCAACAGGTCTAGACTAAAACAATATTTTTTGTTTCAGCTTCCATATGCAAATTCATTTGGTAAGTTTTCCAAATGTTCATTACATTGCTCAAAGAAATTCCTCCTTACTCTCATAAAATGTTTCACGGCTTCACTTGTGACGTTACTTTGCTAGCTTTGCATATAACAGCATGGTTCCCTGCATGATCACGTTTTCCAGGATTTTAGTTGCCTTGTTATCCAAACCAAACTTTTCAACAGTAGAACATTACAGTCTGTCCGAATTTTTAATTAATCTGGTACTGTTAATTGAATTATTGAATCCCCAGGTATTCCACAAAGCCAGGCTCCATTTTCACTACCTTATTCCATCAGTCTTTTAAATAATCTCTTCTATCTGGATTACTTTTTATATTTTGCCATTTCCTCTGTTGTCTTACTTTACCCACATATCACTGCAATTTTTCACCCTATCATCACTGCTGGTAATACCACTGTCATTTATAAATACTACAGGAATAAAAATTACTCCTCAGTCTCCCACTGAGACTCCTGCTTATTTTCCATTGTTAATCACCTTATGATATTAAAAAAAAAAATCTTATGAGGATGACAGTCATGATTAGGCCTTACTATATAAACAAGTTGTCTAGAAATTTATCACAACTTAATTTTACACTTTATACCCAACTGAAATGGATAATTACCTCATCATGCAAGGAAACATGGTCAGCAGTGTTCAAGGGAAGTAAATGCCAAGGAAGCAAACCTCAGCTGTCATCACAAACCATGAAACCTGACGTTATATGTTATGCTTTTAACTTTTCTAGTGCAGATTCCTTTTGTATACTATTACCGTTTTCCTACATTAATGAATTTCTGCATTAATTATCAGATTGCAATATCGTGCTGTTTGTGTCTTGAAACTACAGTTCACCCAGAGACACAGGTCTCAAAGGAATATTAAGCAAATTTGCTGATGATATTAAACTGGGAGGAGCTGTTGACTGCCTCAGGGGAGGAGAGGCCCTTGACCGAGAGAGATGGCAAGAGAGACCTTGACAACTCAGAGAGATGAACAATCAACAAGCATATGAAGTTTTAAAAGGGCAAATGTAAGATTCTGCACATGGGACAGGGCAACTCTGGTGGTGCATACAGACTGAGGAATGAGATGCTGGAGAGCAGTGCTGTACAAAGGGACTAGGGGGTCCTGGTTGATGGCAAGCTGAACATGAGCCATTGTGCCTCTGGCAGCCAGAAGGGACAAGCATGTCCTGGGGAGATCATGCACAACATCACCAGCCAGGCGAGGTAGGGGATTGTGCCACTCTGCTCTGCACCGCACTGCAGCAGCCTCAGCTTGAGCACTGTGTGCAGTTTTGGGCTCCGCAACATAAAGAAAAAAAGATACTAAACTATTAGAGAGCCTGCAAAGAAGGGCCCACGAGGAGGGTGAAGGGTCTGGAGGGGAAGCCATAGTAGGAAGAGCTGGGGTCACTTGGCTCCTGGAGGAGACTGAGGGGAAACAAAGAGGCAGACACTGAAATCTTCAGTCTTGTGATCAGCGACAGCAAATGGCCTGAGCTGTGTCAGGGGAGTTTTAGGGCACCTAGCAGGAAAACATTCTTCACCCAGAGGGTGGTTGGGCACTGGAACAAGCTCCCCAGGGAAGCAGGCACAGCACAGCCTGTCCAAGTTCAAGATGCTGACAATGCTGTCAGGCATACAGTGTGACTCTTGGGATGTCCTGTGCAGGGCCAGGAGTTGGACTTTATGACCCTCATGGGTACCTTCCAACTCTGCATATTCTATGTCTCTATGGTGAGTTGCACTGGTCCACTTTCTTTTCCAAAGCAATGTTCGTGCTAGTTTTATAAGCAAAAACCATGTTCTGCCTTTTTCTCTAAGAAAAAAAAATCAGTTGAAGTGAATGGCCTCTCCAGTAAGTAAAATGCAATTAGCCCAAACACAAGGTCTCTGCTAAAAGGTTGTAGTAATATATGTCAGATATTGCTTCACTGCATTTCATTAGAACATTGCATTTCATTAAAACATTACTCCAATTGAGGTATTTACTTATACTCAATATGTGGAAATAAACATAGGCCAAGTTGCTAGCACATATCATTGACAGAATGATTGCTTCAATCATTAGTTTACTTCACAGATCTCATAGCTTCAGGCTAGAAGTTCTTTCTCATTACACTTCTGTGTTCATAACAATTCAGAAAACATTTTCCCCTACACTTCCACAGGAAATATTAGTTTACACTACATGAACAAAATTTGTAGCAAATAAGTTCATTACCATAGATTCAGACAGGAATTAGAAAATTGTCTTGCAACATTTCCCACAAAATAATATTCTGCAATGCAATGCAAAATGCTCTTTGCCTTTAGTTACTAGTCCATCGGGTTAGGTTGCTACCTGCTTTTTCTATTGGCCTGTCCACAAAGCATAAACTATAGACAAAAAAAAATATTCCTCTTTCCTCAAACTAGTCACACAAGGCATTCACAACACTGCTGTACAGTTAGTGTACAGCAGCAGCCAACCAGGCTTCAGAAGCTTTTCTGGTAACCATTCAGACAGCCTTTGAGGTATGTGGACATGATGGCAATCCAGAAATTGATGCATTTGTGCTTTCTATATACAGCCTTACATGTATTGACATCAATTATCCCTTCAATTACCCCTTCCAAGAAATGCAGGCTAAGACCACTGCAATGAATCTATCATCTGCCAGGTATTTTTTCACTCTGGCAAGCAACTGACAACACTTCATATAAATCCAGATTTATTGTATAAAGTGTTGGCCACTGAAGAAAAACCTGAACTGCAATTTAAGTTTCTCCTATACTTTCAAGTTGGACTCTTGACTACTCATCTTCAATTGCTGCTTCATATCATGGCTGGTTTCCAACAGTTTTTATCCTAGTATTTTGTGAGGAACATCTACAGAACTGGCAACACTAAGTGCTGAAGAAGCAGCAAGCCTAAGGCCAGACCCTGCACTTCATCTGTACGATCATACAAACCATCTTCAACAAAACTTGAAAAGTGACTGTCAGCCTACTACACAGAGGCAGGGATGGACAGGGTTTCATACCAAGAAATAGGGCTTATGGAAAACAATCTATCCTTTTACCTTGCCAATAAATAGTCAAGAGGTTAAAGGGAAGTGGCAAAAATGATTCATTCTTCTTCTGCTTACTTAATCTCTTTCAGTCTACCCTTCATGAAGGACTTTGATCTACTCCAGGTTAGAAGAGACTAAAGGCACATGAAGGGAAGACAGTTTAAGTCAGAACTAACCAAAGCAAGAGACACATAAAAAACCTTAAAAGTTCTGATCATTGCCTAACAAACACTTAGCTTCAGTTTTCAATAATTTGACAGACTCTGTATCAAGGCAGGCCATGATGGACCCAGAAGCTAGTGGGACTTTGAGAAAGAAAAGTTAATCCATTGGCTAGGTGGGACACAAGTCCAAGTTTTAGACTTTTAACAGCTTCTTTTTTGCCTTTAAACATGTAATTTCAGATTTTAGCCAAGACTGACTACAATATTTAAAAGCAAATATTCAAACAAAGTTGGAATGCTTCAGAGGACTAAAGAAAGCTAAGACTTAGCCAGTGTCCAAAATGACAGCATTCTATCTGCTATCTGTGAACAGAGGAGGACTGAATTAGTCTACTGTGTAACTCAAATGTCAACTCAAGGTTTTTCCAGTACCACATAGCTTGGTGCCATCTTTAGCATTTAGAGTATTGTTACTCTTATCTTTTGGTTAGGTATGAGAAATTAATAACAAAAGTAGAAGACTCTGAATCTTATTCCATGTTCCCCAATTGTACTAAGAAAGACCCTCATCCATAATTATTATAGGGAATATACATCTATATCCCCTGTACATTTTTATAAAAGAAATTATTTCTTAAGAAAAAAGGGCAACAAAGTAAGCATTTCAGGGAAGAAGAGAAGCGCGAGGTGTTACCTATAAAATCATTACATTTTCCCTGCAAAGATCTAAAATTCTACATTCATATATATGCAATTTGGGAAATAACAGTATTCAACAAACACATCAGTTTAGGCAATGACCTCTTTAAATAAATGTTACAGATGTAAGATTGCTGCAGCTATTTGGAGGAATAGCCATCTGAAGACCAAAGTGTGCCTTTCAGACTCAGGAGATCTTATTATAATTCCCTCTTTAGTCAGAGGCTCTCTCTAAACAGGTATGTAAAATTATTTAGATAATCAAAATTAATGGAATAAAGACATTTAAAAGCATCTCTGCTTCAGTGTCTCATTTTTTCAGCACTCTGTCATCTAAGCATTCTCCTACTTCACCAGTGCTGAGAGGGAATAAATATATCAGGGAGTGAAAAGTGCTCATATCATTGTGAATGCATTAATTTTTATGTATAATAATAGGAATAGGCATTACATATAATTTGGAGTCTTATACATATTCCAGTGCAGAGGAAATAGCAATTAGAGCCTTACTATGAAACACTGTAAACAGACAAATCACAATATGGTCCTCCATTAAAGGATTCACAGCACCAGATGCTGATCTGGCCATTATTTATGCACAGCTTCATAACTCTAAGAACATAAGTAGTCCATTGACTGATTTACGACTCCAACAAGTGTTTCTGCAATCAAACCCAAACTATTTGATGATGGGCAACAAGTGGATTCCCACACAGACGGGAAAATAATTTCTGAATAATTTCTGAGCTGAAGAACATTAATACAATCCCCTTTAAAACATTTCCATTTTTATTTCCCCTAGGGATTACAAAGTATCTATGCACTCAGATTTCGATTTAAGGATTCTACTAACTAGCAGTCTCCCAAATGCTCATGGAATTCTCTAGCATAAAAGCTAAATATCCAAAATATTGCTAATTGTGACTGCTATGCTATGTGCAAAAAGAGTTCTAATTAATTTTTATTGCCCTGGAACTTGTCTGCACACAAGTAACAAAGGAAGAAAGATGCCACGTTGTACCAAGGAGAACAACAGCACCCCCAGGTATTCATCCACAAACAAGCTCTGCTCTTCAGGACACAATGCTTCATGAGGACTTGTCTGCTGACACCTTGTTGACGCCAATATAACCTTTATGCTGCACTACTGATGTTCAGATGCCAAAGCCTAACAAATCTCATAAAGAGGACAAAGGCTAGGAGTTTCACTAATAAGATTCTTTACTGCTCTATTTATAGTCATTAAAATTGATGCAATCCAATCAGAGCAAGCTTTTTCAGTAAGACTCTTTTAAAAATAATATGTTCATGCCATATAAACTATGGTCAGTCATTTTTCATAGCTTTTTTAATGCGTACATGTTTTAGCGCTTGTCACAGGGACCTGTGTGAGTGTATTGGTTCTGTGCCTGATAATACTTCAGAGACAACTCAAGAAATTCTATAACACACAGCAACCTAGTAGCATCCATGCACAGATGCTTACTTCAGGTTCATCAGTGTCATCAGGCACAAGGATCTAATTTAAGCCAATCCAACTAGTCTTGCCACAGCTATTCATCACCAACCCCATATGCCTCGCTTTCTCTACCTTTTCAAAACGCAGTTTACACAAAACCCTAACTCAGCCTATCACATTGAGGCATTTCCTTGTTTTCCTTCCTCTCTTTCAGGTCAGCATTTAATCCTAATTCATTCAAAACACATCCTTTTTTTATTTTTTGTTCCAGTGAACACAATGGAACTTAAAAATAAGACATAAAGTAAGTCTTTAATCTTCAAATGTGATACTTCTGAAATGCAAGCTTACTCAACTTCTGTTGCAAGATTAAACCAGTTTGTGTATATGATGACCCTTTGAAGATTTTTTCATTTATATTTTTCATCCTGTTGCTGGTTTTGTGTAGACCATTATTCTGCTGTTTTTATAGTATTTACTTCCCAAATTACCTCTTTTCAATTAAAAAAAAAACTACTGAAATAAAAGGAACCGGGGATGGAGAATCCTCACACATCTGAATATACTACTTTAATGCTGCATTTTTCTAAAAAACAAGAGAACAATTAAATGTAAATAGCTTACTTCTGAGTTGTTAAGTACCTTGACAACATAAACACACCAGACCTTCCTTTTCCTATGTTTTCCCTCTCCCTGTTTGGCAATTTTAATCTACAGACAGCTACAGAACTGCATTAGCGTGCAGCATGGTCACTGCAGTGGCTGCACAGGTCAGTAGAGAGGACCCCAGAGCCACAACTTCAGGACTCTCAGATGATTGAGGACAAACCTCCCTGGAGTTCATTCTCATGGCTTCTGCTGCAGCATGAGCTACAGCTCAGTGAATCCAGTCTCTGCTTTACTGGGACACCAATTAAGCACAATTCTGTGCTTACCCAAACCTTGCTGGGACTGACATGTTTGTTCTGTTACCCAACTCAAACACAGGGCTGAGATCTTTGAGTGCCTGTGGCTAACAGCCCCCCCAGATTCCTTAGCAGCATGCTTAAGTCGAGGAAAACACTGCCATAGGCAGAGCACAGAATTTTAGGGCACTCAGCAGAGGGAGTGTAGTTAGGAATTGGGCTCTACATCTCTGAAAGAAATTTAGAGTGTGGAAAACTCTGCAGCTGACTTAGGATCTGCTGATAAAAGACTAGAAAGTCATGGAGAGACCATTCTCTTTTCAACATCAAGTTAAAAAACTTTGTGCATTTAAGTAGCAACAACTTAAATGTTGATATGTTTTAATATGTTAAAATAATTACACCCAAAAGCATGAAATGTATAGTCTCTTGATAAGACAGCAAGTTTACCAATCAAAAATACTCAGTTTTTTCAAAGAATGTTCTTGAAGACATTATGAATTAAATCTGTTTAGAGATGAAAAGTGCCAGAAAGCAAAAGAGAGCAGAAAGGTTATAAAAGACTAGCAAAATAAAGTTCTATCAAGTACAGTTAATGGAACCTCATTATTTATTTCACAATTTTTATCAGATTTTTGAGCTTTCTAGTAAGGAAACAGAAACCACTATGAGATCTGGATGTTTCAGAGAGCTCCTTGTTTAGTTCAGAACTGATTTCTACTACTTGTAATTATGCCATCCAAGAATCTCAGGAATATGTACATTTTCTGGCAATACTGAATTCTCAATATGCCTCCCCCTCTTCCAGGCAGGCAGAAAACCATGACCTTCAGTAATCAGTTACATGTAGTGATCTTGCTGCTTTTAAAATTTACTCCTTGCAGCTAACCCTAACTAACCTTGCCTTCCAGTAAGATCAAACCATGGTCAGCTCCGATCTCTGTCTGCTATCCAACCTCCCCTAGCATGAATATTCAGAAACATTTAAAATTCCATCCTTGCTCACTAACCAAGTGAGAAATAGGTTATACAAGCCCACAAAAACTGTAACTGAAAAGTAATTCGGTACTAACATTGCCAAATAATTACTTACAGAAACCAACACAAAACTTCCACCTTGTTTTATCCACTGGCAAATACAAATAAACACACCAAATATACACTCTTTCAGCTGCCTGCTGGTACACCACAGTCAATAACATACCACCATGCACAACATTCAACACGTACACTGGAGCAACTAATGCCAAGCTCCACCCAAGTATTTGGCATAATCTGACTGCTGTATTGATCAAGCTGAACTGAGACTTAAAAATGTGTGAGAAAAGCCTGTTAGTTTTTAAACACTTCATTTTCTTTGCATATTTATTAAAAGTCAACATGTGCTACGTAGTCAAACATGGAAATGAAATATGCAAGAAAACCTGAGCAGCAGAGCAGGTGCACAATATTTTGACATGCCGACATCTTAGGAGGCATCTTGCTGAGGAATACAGGTTACTTTTATTTAGCTCAAAACTTGATAAACCTGGTAAATAGGTGATACAATTTCCATTTTTTACACAAAGTAAAACTAAGTTGAAAAAAGCAGCGGCCAAATTTGTCTATTAATTTTATGCTCATGCTTCAAAGCATAAT
Organism: Rhabdornis inornatus; assembly: GCA_013397075.1. Lineage (NCBI taxonomy): Eukaryota > Metazoa > Chordata > Aves > Passeriformes > Rhabdornithidae > Rhabdornis > Rhabdornis inornatus. Next base: position 675,928 of record VWZS01004055.1, read on the forward strand.
ACAACCTGAAGCTGACAGTGCTTATCTGACATACCTTTAATGTGTCCAGGGGAGCACTGAAAAATACATTATTATATTGATTTTTCAAAATGTGTTAAATACCTGCCCACTCTGAATAATTTAACTTCATGTGGCATTTTAGCTGCTGGAAAACAGTGTTCTGCTCTCCTTTCCCTCTGTACTGCAAGGGGCTTCACAAAGACAACATGAAGGAAAAGACTGTTAACTTTTCATGAGTCTGGATGAAAGCTTACTAAACTTGCACAATCTTTTGCTACAAACTCCACAGCAATATCTTTAAAAAGCCAAGAAACAGCAACAAAGCCATTTTTCCAAGTCACTCAATAATCAAACACAACAGCACTGGAGAAACAAAGAAAACAGCAAATCAGACTCCGTGGCTGAGAAGAAACACCTGAGTTTAACACCATTTAGCACTTCAGCAAAACTACAACAACTTTGCTTTCAGCAGCATGCAACATTTTAAAGAACCAGAACCAAGGATAATGACAAAATGCTGTCACACCAATCACGTTTTGGAAGGAGGGTCTTCACACCTCTTCCTATCAACTTAGCTCAAGTTCTTGGCACCCTTTCTCACAGGCTCTTTTATATTACACTTTTCAGCTTGTCCACTATTATTATAAAGAATCATCACAACTACAAGCTCCAGCTGAAAGTCTCATTGAAATCTGTTTGCTTTACACCACCATTGGACATGAATTCATTAATAGCAAGGATGAGAAAGCAACTCACGTGCAATCACCAGCACCAACTGTACCTTGCAACACTTCCATGTTCCAAGGCAAGATGACACCACTAATGTGACTTAGTAACACTTTTACCTTGTGTGGAGTCCAAAACCACACAGCTATGAGAAAGCAGCAAAGCAATACTTTTTTTTCCTAAGCTACATGTATAGAGAAGAAAATACTAATAAATTTAAAAGGCTCTAGTCTACAGACCAAAAAGAAAAAAAACAAACCACCAAAACTGTTGTGTCTGTATGTGTTCTTTTGATAAAATGCATCTCTGCACTTGAAGATTTGATCAAATATCCTGCCAGCTTTACACAAGATGATTTGGCAAGTACAGAGCCTGAAAACTGACAGCAAATAAAAAAATATTAGTGTTATTTCATATTTTACTGCTCGTCTGAGAAAACTCAGTTTCTATCTTCCTTGCCTGCAAACTACCAAAACCCATGAAAGTCTCTTCTTGGGAAACAAAACATTCTTTTTCAGAGTAGTAGAGTACTTTGGTGGTGGGGCAGAGAAGAAACTGAATGATAGGTGTGTTATTTTGAAGTTCTTTATTCCTACCTAAGTTCTAGTCAAAATGAGGTTTCAATTTGCTAGCAACTAGGAAATTAAGGATATCTTTTCCTTCCCTTCCTACCAAAGACACTATGTGGCTAGTTTTCTTCAAGCTTCCAAGTCCTCAGCTGAGTGGCTATGCTATGCCAAGCAAACTGCACATACACATTTTATGCAACTCAAAAGCAGTGAGGTGACCCATCTCCGCTATTCTATAGGAAAAAGTGAAATACAATATATAGTGTATAATGGCCAACAAGTAAAATTTCCCTACAGCATTTCTATCTAAACACAAGAAACAACAAAAACAATGATCAAGAATTGACCACGACCCCTGGTAACATAGGAAATATCTTACCATAGGCTTTATTTGGGTAAGTAGACTAGCAACCAAGTATTGATTACATTTTTAACTCATCTGTCCTTTTGAAGAATAAGCAGTTTCAGCAAAAAGGCTAGTTTATTTACAAAAGGGAAGGAAGGAGTAAAAGCTACACAAACAAAATGAGGCAGTCACTGGAGAATGACCTTATTGTTCTAGTGTTGTCTAGTGTTCTTTATGACCACACTAGTGAAATACCCAAAACCTATATTCATGGTGGTACATTATCTGCTCGTGGTAGCACACTGCTTCAGTGGAATTATTTTCACACTTAAATTTGAGTGAGGGGATGTCTGACTGATCTCTCACAAGCTGACATTCTACCTGCTCTCTGGACAGTTCTGCTCACATTCAGCCAATTGTGGTATTGTAGCTGTGTGGGTGCAGCTTTCAACCAGAGGCTGTGTACTCCTGAATGAGGGTTGTTAGCTCAGGCTCAGAGCCACACTCATTGAAGGATATTGTTTTGGACAGCTTGAAGGGCACATGGCATGAGATTGTATCTCCAGGCAAATAACACCATGGACAGAGTATTATGTTAGATTAAGACCAAAGATCTGGCAGATTTAAACTCCAGTTTTCATACATCTTGCCCCACAGGCAAAACTGTACATATATATAGAATTTATAGATGCAAAACCTTCCTTAAAAGTCTTGGAAAGTTACCTGTCACTCCTAGGACAAAATTCATGATGGTCTTAACTTTCTTGCTGGAAATACCAATCAATCCTTTGGCTATAGATTATATTTTTTTAATTGCTACCTATCAGTTAATGTTCAGTGCTGCTCTTTGTCATCAGAATTGCAGCCCTACCCTCTGAGGAGCATCACAACAGAGATATACAACCGCCTGTATCATACCCAAGGAGAGCAGACACAAGGATGACAAGCTTATGAGCTGTTTGACGAAATCACCATGATCCACTACCGTTAAGAAACTGCGTATGTAGTTTAGAGCAAATTTGAACTTGGAAGGATCTATTACATCAATTTCTCTAAATCAAGGAGACAACATAATGGACACAAGCAAAGATTTTGGCATTTGAAAAAAAATCAAGAGGTTTAACTTAGCAAAAATTTTGAAATCATACAACAATTAATCAAGATAATTAAGAACCTAAAAGACTGCATTAGTGAATCTTGGAAAAAATTAAGAATTGGTTTCTTTCAGCTGGCATTCTAAGAAATCCAGTGTGTTCATAAAGAAAGTCAGGATGCATAATATAAAAAGAATATATCTTAAAAAAAGGCTCAGAACTAGAGTGGGCACAGAAAGAATTTAACCTATATGTGTAAAAAAAAAAATCACAGCAGTCATCTAATGCTGCTAGTGCCACTTCTCAGTGTGACTTTCAGGTTAATGTCCCACACATACAGAGAACTCAGCAAAGCAGTTCAAAACGTGCCTTGTACCAAGCCCAACCAATAACTGTGCTTTTTCCCACCACTGAAGTCCTCCATGAAGTCTCACAGGGAAAAGTATGAAAGAAAGAAGATATGCTAAATAGATTTCTTTTTTTAATTATAGGGAGAGGGTGCTTTCTTCTGTATTGATCTTCTGCCAGTGTTCTTTTATTCTACACCAATTTAGGACCAGAACCAGTTCTTAGCCATTCCTGAGCTGACTACAAGGGAGACATATTAAATTCATTGCTGAGATTCATAGGCACAGATGGGACCTGACATTTTAAAAGCAAAACAAAAGTTAAGTGCATTCAAGTGCAAAAGCTTCAGGACAAGCTTAGACTTCAGCTTACACCCCCAAACACCCATGAAAGATACAGCAAAAACCTCCTCTCCAGCAGAATAAGGCTCTAAATTATGCTGAGAGACTATAATTAACACAGAAAAGAACAGAAAATAATCACATCATTCAAACTCAAAGCAATTGAAAGTGTTAGAAGGCAAATATTATCTAACTAGAGGACAGCTGTGGACCAAAGAAAGGAAGACAAGGATGGAATCATCAAATGAATTCTCACATCATAGTGGTACAAATAAACAGCATCTGGCCACCCACACCTCTAATTTTTGTGGGGGAAAAAAAAAAAAACACTTTCCTTCCCAATACTCTCCCCAGCAAGAATAGTGTTCATATCTCTCTAAATGCTTCTTTTATGTTCTGTGACATTATTCAATATTTGTACAGACAAACCAAGGATCGTCAATATTGGATTAAGGGATTACGTGCAGTGGGTTTTGCAACCGTTTTCATTTTCCCACTGCTACCATACCAGTATTTGCCAAGCTGAAGTGGGCTGGAGGCAAGTTTGATTTCCATCTCTGCTTGGGGGAGTGATTAAATTTAGCTGATGCTGAGAAAAGGAAATTCAATGTGATGAACATAGCAAGACTTGACTTGCAAGCCTGTGAGACAGGATTAGTACCACAAGCAAAGCACAGGAACCAAAACACCTGCAGAAAATACAGGGACTTGCACTTACAAAAAGGGGGGGGAAAAGTAGGAAGGAAATAGAAATTTAATCTTTTTTTAAAAAACAAAACAAAAAACCCCCCAAACAAACAAAAAACCAACCCAACTAAAAAAACACATCAGCCCAGGACTTAAGCACATTAAACTCAATTCCGTATTTCAATACTAAAGAGCATTCTAGTAAAATTTTAGTTACATGAGAATCTCCTTTAATTTTGAGACAGTTTGGAACACAGTTCGAGGTTTGGATTGGGTAGCTAATATTTATCTTTTAACAGAACTGAAATAGAAATCTAAGTGAGTTCCACTAGTGTTTGGAGTTGATTCAAATTTTACATGATTTATTTATTCTTGGCAATAACACATTGAACAGTTGCCTCTGTTAGGAAGAGCTATTCAAACACTTGCTTGTGGCAAACTGGAATAACCTTTCCTATAAACTGAAACTTTCCCACCAACTGAAACAGCAGGCATATCGACCATAAATCAATTCCTGCTACCATTTTGAGTCTTGCACTCAAGATTAAAGCCATTTCACCTGAAACTAACAGGTGAGTGACAGAAATAACAGATATCAAATATCTTCAACAAGAGAAGCTAAGTATATTAGACTATCTGTACTCTTAAGTCGTATTAAGAGTGTTGCTGCCATAATTACACAACCACAATGTGAGAAAACACCCCATGTTAACACAGATGCCAGCTGGCCCAGCACTGTTGTAAGAATGAATTCCTACCTTCTACAGGTAAGATACGGGCTGGTGTTTCCACCTGTGTGCCCATTACCACCAGAAAATAAAGCAAATACACCCGCAATCACAAGACAAAACTACTTAATGACAAAAGGATAAGAGCTCCTTGATTTTGCATGCAGAGCCATCTGAGAAAGTTTGTTCTTGTAGTTCCCCAAATGCTACAGAGTTTTCCTAACAGCCCTCTATATGAAGTTCAAGAGTACATCTCTAAAGAAATGTCTCTAATTTCTGCAATTCATCTTGTTGGAAAAGAATAAAATATTTCAATAGTGAATTCTTTAATTACAAACAGCACCACCACTCAGATCTTCCTCTCCTTATTTTGTCTCATCTGTGTCTCATCAGATGGCACATAGATTATATGTCATAAATATAAAAGTCTCAAGTAATACAAGGAAATCTCTTCCACTTTCCCAGAAGGTTGAGGGAACTGTCCGCTGGTGAGGTTTTACAGCATAAACATCTGTGACATCAAACCAGACAGTGAACAAATGCTGCCCTGGTGAGCACTATTTACGAGTTGGTGAAGGACAGAAACATTCATTTAGTTTCAGGTTTGCTTTCAAGTTACAAAACTCATTCAGTTACAGTAGAATCAGCCCACACATTTAAATCCAGAACTAGAGCTAATCCTCTACAAGGCTTCACTCTGTTTGGGAAATCAAATCTCCCATGTAAATAAGACGTAAGATTTGCTAACCTAGCTACTCCTTCACATTAAGCAAATGGGCAGTGCCCAATTTTAGAGAAACACAAAACAGTGATTCAATGAAGTCAAAGGGGGAACTGTACAGGCAAACATTCTAAATGGCTAAAAATCTAGACTAAATAAAAACTAAAATAAAGGCTGACATAAAATCCATAACAAGTAAACAAACATTCTCACACATAGCTATTCCCTGTTATATTTACTCCTGTGTATATTAAATGAAGATTGAATACTTCCAAGCAGCTGATTTGTGGGGTTTGAGTTTTGGGAATCAAATAATTTGTTTACTATGCATTTCTTAAAATATTTTCCACTCTTTCCCTAAAGGTATTAGCAGAAATGTCTTTCAAGATTTTCCTTTCAATGGCCCTTCTTCATAGATGAGATGTAAAAGCTCCAGTAGGACAAGTATTTGATACACAGAAACTAATGAGCTATTATTTAACTTCATCCTAAGTGTCAGAAGCCTAAAGCAACAAGGCTTAATTAGGATGATGTGTGCCCCAAGTCTTCTCCCAGGAAACTGGTGAATCATAGCAGATTCCCTTCATTGCCAGATATATGCACAGAATTATTTGAACACATCTGTTATAAATATATGAATGGCATGAAGTCTCCTGCTGTTAATTCAGATTGATTACTTGTTAAACACATTTAATTGAGGCAGAAGGGAAATTAACGGATGTTTACATAAATATATTTTTTAAAATTGAGTAAAAGTACTTGTGGCATTTAAAGAGAGATTGAAGGACTGTTTGAACATCAGATCTCATATGCGTTCAGATGCAACACATGAAATAACCATTAAAAAATGAATGTTTCTTTTTTATCTTTTACTCTTGTGTATCTACTGATTTAACATATTTCAATGTTTGAATAATATAAATTAGACATGGTAGACCCTTTAATGTTTCTGACAACAAATAAATTATATTCCTTCATCAAGCAATGACTGCTTCTAAACCCTATTACTTCACTATACAGGCTGTTTACAGAATCAAATGCATTACTAGACAAAAACTTAGGCTCTTGAAAACACATTACACCTAACTAAAGAAATGTTTTCTGTAAGTTTTGTGTCTGTGCATTGCTCTTCCATTCAATCTCAGAACCAGAAGGTATCCAGCCAAGTGAAACTGAAAGACTGCAAACATTCAGTGAGAGCCAAACCATTTCTTCAATTTTTGTAAACTCACCACAATTTTGCCTTGATCCCTCTGGGTTAGAGCTCAGAAAACCTACCAGAAAAGTCTCAGCTTCTGCTCTGGTAATTGTCGTTTATGCAGAAAGCTCTGATTCAGGAAATCCATTTTAGGAACACATCTACTGTCACTGCAACCACAGCCTCTTTCAGGAATGTCCTATCTACAAGTAAAATAACTATTGCCTTTATCTGCTGACTTTTAGGCATAGCATTTCAATGTCTTCTGGAATATTATCAGTCAGATCTGTTTGCCTTTCCTGAGACTCAATCAACTTGTTGATTAGTAAAAGCATCCATCACCTTGCCACTTTAATCTGCTCATCTCAAAACACTCTTAATCCTTCACTTTGGAATTAAAAGAGGTTAAGAAAGTTGGAATGGAAAAATATAGCAAGACACTACTAAAAATACCACAGATACCACAAGAGATATTTTCATCTGCCAAAGGGATGCAGTTTTATGGATTTCAATACAGCTGTTCTGATTCAAGCCTGTTGAAAATAGCCTTCTAATTACAATTGTATCCATTTAGAAATTATGACTATTTCTCTTCCTCTCATTATCTTCATCCAAAATAAAATATAAAGATTAATTTCAGTTACAAATGGGGTTTATTTAAATACAGTATCTTCAAAGAGTGACACATTTAGTGCATTTTTGCTAAAGAGTGCTCTTCTCTTCCAATAATTCAGGCAGAAACTTCTGTATAATAAAACTAGAATGAAAATACGGAAGCTCTCTGATTTTTTTTCTTAAATCAGGTCAAATGGTAATTTGTGACCTTAATGCACTTACTGCAGGAAGAGATGAGAGAAGACAAACTCCATAACAGTAACCGAGTTCTCCCTAGCAGGAAATTAATTATTAAACTTCCATTCCTCTCTCCACACACCCCAGGTGAATAGAGCTCATAGACCCTAAGTTATGAGCTCTCAAACTCATTCAAGGCAAAATTCCACAGTCAGGAAGGAGATGGAATGGAAGACAGTTGTTGGTAAATGAATTTATAGCACATGCTTAGAGGAAATGAGCAGCTGCAGATGGAAGATACACCTAAGTCAACAAAGGCAGCTTCAAGAAATGCCTAGGACTATAACTGAAAAGAGGAGCAGGAAAGGCGTGGGAAAGAAATACAACTTCTGGAAGAGATCAAGAATTTCAGAAACAACAGTTTCCCAAAAATAAGATACATGGCAAGTTTTACCATTATTGTGTCTTGTGTCTATACTGTCGGGATTGTTCTGAACCTAAATCTTCAAAAGACCTGAGCAGTTGTTAGTTGCTACAAAGCTGCTTATTGTAAAGTTGTTATTGTCTCAAAAGGCAGAGAGTCCTAAGTGTTAAAGTCCATGCTAAAAGCTTTCGGCACAGAGTCCCAATTAGAAGTAGAAGCAGCTCTCCTGGTGCAAGGCCCTGGGAGGGCCAAAGTTGCAGCGGCAGCTCCTGTCTTCTTCCAGACAATGATGGGGGTGAGGAGAGAGGAGAGAGAGGGTCCCTCCCCAATACACAGATTCTTATTTACAAATTACCCAATGAGCTAAAAACATGAATCTGAAGCATTTCTTCTAAACTTATTAGAATTCTCGTTTTTTAATATGAAAGTTTATGTATAATTTGCACATATAGCCTATCTGTTCTATCTGAAAAATGTAATAAAAATATAGTAAGAATATTGCTTATGTCTAACACTATGTTTTTGAGCTCTCACTGAGACTTATTTTTGAAACTTATTTTCTACACTAATACCTAGAACTATGTTTTTGAGCTCTCACTGCAGCTTGTTTTTGAAGCTTGTTTTTTTTTTTTGAGCTCTCAGTAAAGCTGGCTTTTCACACTAAATTCTAAGGCTTTTACTTTTTAAGGCACTTAAAACATATTCTTACTTACTTAAAACTTAAGCTTACACCCCCATTTCACATACGAGTGAAACGGGGGTGTAAGCTTAATATACTTTAATGCATCCAAAGGTTTTAATTAGATCCCTACACTCTGATCCCTCTCTGAAGAATTCAGAGAGGCCTCTGTTTTTCACACTCCAACAGCTCCCCCTCCTCTTTGAACCTCACAGATTCCCCTAATAACTTTGTTAACCATTTGTCGAATGCATTGGAGAAAACAAGGCACCATGATCAGCACAACTATCATGATGAGTAAAATATATAAGCCTATTTTCAAAAACCTTTTCACCCATAATGTTAAGTTCCATCCATCAAACAAACCATCCAACCTCAATCATTCTGTGACTCATATCATCTGCAGGCTGCTTGGCCTGTTTCTCCTCCTGGATGGCCCTCTGGTAGCAAAGAAGGCTATCCTTCTCATCAAGGTCTAGCATGGTATGTGTCCCCACCACTCAACATCTACTGGGTGCATCCAGCAGTGGAACCAAAGATCTTGGTAGCAAACACAGAGGCCAACCCAGTCTCGCCCTTGACTATTTCAGGAGGGTCTTGGCCAGCCCTGTTCTTTTCACCTGGTTATCAAAGCAGAGCTCCACCTGCTTCATTCAGTAACAAATGGCTACCATAGCAAAGCACACACAGATTTGTTTTAGCAATATAACTACAAGGATAGCAGGCCAAACTCTATTTCCACAAATGAAAAGCATTCCCCATGGTAATTGAAAAGTGATATTATTAAATGCAGACTGAACTACAGAAGTATGATTACACAAAAAGATCTGATTTTTATATATAGCACAATAAGGAGAAACTTTAACTAAAACTTGATTTTTCCCTGTATAATTAAATATGGCACACTAACTAAACAAGTGAAAAAGAGTTTTCCTGGGGTTGTGTTGGACAGACACACGTTATCTAAATATAATACATTAGCTAAAGTTACTTAAACACTTAAGTTAGCTAATTGGTAAATCTGTACTACTAAAACCAAACAAAGCAAAAGGATAAGCATAACACATAATTGAATCTCATATTTCCCTTAAAGTATTACCTAACAAAAAATTCTAC